>JANZLC010000001.1:20567764-20589948 GCA_026413385.1 Erythroxylum gracilipes
AAGCAGAGGGAGTTTCTGAGTCTCACCCAGAGGGAGATGACGGTGAGCGAGTATGAGCGTCGGTTCACACAGCTATCCCGGTATGCAGCTGATTTGATGCTGAGTGAGGCGGCTAAGTGCCGTAGATTTGAGTCGGGTCTGCATTTGGCCATTCGAGAGAAGGTAGTTGTGCAGAATTTTTGTGACCTTCAGCAGCTAGTTGAGGCAGCACTAAGAGTGGAGAATATCGAGACATGGGAATACAAATGGTATGAAGAAATTGGAATCTAATTCAACCTCTAAGATGTTTAAATTCAAGATGGAAATTTTCAGAGATTATCATGGACATGCATTGTATATAATTCATGCCATACATGTGCATTATCGAATACTTTTAATGGTGCAAATTGTGATATTGTGTTTATTATTTGCTATAGAAGAGCAACTGGAACGTCAACCTCCAGACGTTGCCAGATCTTCCAAGCATTAGCTTTGGGAGCAACTTGTGAGTCAACCTAGATGTTTTCCTAGGATTGATTTGATTTGATTCGTTACACATCCAATATTATTAAATTGTTTGTGATCTGTTTCCAAATTCTGGAATTGAAATCCGAGGAGTATAATAGTTTGGCATATATTGGGAGTGCTTTGGTTTAATGTGAAACCCTGTACGATATATGTGATTCTCAATGTAAGTTGAATGTCAGACTAGGGTCCGATGATAATAAGTTCTAATTAAACATCATATGTGATTTATCTGATATGGCATAATCAGTAATGATGCATTT
This sequence comes from Erythroxylum gracilipes, assembly GCA_026413385.1. NCBI lineage: Eukaryota > Viridiplantae > Streptophyta > Magnoliopsida > Malpighiales > Erythroxylaceae > Erythroxylum > Erythroxylum gracilipes. The sequence continues at coordinate 20,568,532 of JANZLC010000001.1, forward strand.
TATAAAATGCATGCTCAGATAAAGGCGTATTTGTATAAGTATGTGATAGGCACTTGGTCACAACAATAAGAATGAATGTGAGTCTCATACATATGGCATTATAAGACTAAATTTTCCTGAATGATTTGCAAAGTGGAAATGAGTGACAAATTGATATGAGTTGTTTGCTATATTGAATTGTGTGATCATATGAGATACTACATTATGTGAATAGCAGGAATATTAATATGATCTGAATCTGTGAAATATGTGATATGTGTGCAAGATCTGGTGAATTCATCAATGATGGTTCACTCATTAAGTTCGCAAAACTCATCAAAATTGCAACGTTGCCTTTTCAGGGCCGAGAGACGACTCTAGCTATTGAGGGGCTCTACTGCCTTGTAGATTGTGTCTTGACAAGAGAAGTGAAGTCATGGCTCAAAAGTCGATCAGCTGGAATTTTTGGGTAGCTTAGATAGATTTGATGTATCTTTCCCTCTCATGTAGTACTTTTGTAATTGATTTTGTGAATGTACACATAGAACTTATTGGGGGACAATGTAGACATTCGGTGGTTATAGGAAAAAAAAAGAATTTGCAGATTTCTTATGATGCTTTACAAGTGATTTTAATACCATGCCTTATGAAGTGAGTGTAGTGATCGAACGTAGCGTACCCTTATCCTTGGGTATGTTCCAGAATGACCTTCGGACGTCCCGGTGCATTTCCCTAGGGTAAGGGGCGCTACAAGAAATCTTTGACGAGATGCAAGATATGAATTTGAGACAAAAATATAGTGACACTCCATAGTTAGGTTGAGATAGACCTTGGGTTAAAAGTTAGCTAAATCATATACATGAGGGAGGCATGCAAGAGTGAAGGACTTAGTATATACTCAAATGAATAGACCATGGATAATGAACTTGACATAGATAAGCATTGGATTAGACCAATGTGCTATGAAAGGCTTATGCTTAGATGACTCATCTCAATGGATAAAGTTCATAAGGAGATCTTAGATGATGTGGCGAATAAGATCACATGGTATATACATCAGCTCTAAAGGATAAAGATCATGTGGGAGGTTCATCTGAAGATAGTGGAAATCATTATAGATTTGGATATATCTTTCCAAATTCAATAAAATCTCTTATATTAATAGTTATGATGTAACTTTATTTTATTAGATAGAGTCTTAATTGGATTAGATTTTCATCCAGTTAGTTAATTTGATGTAATTTGATAACTATAAAGGTGACCTAGCCAGTTTAGTTCAGTTAGGATTCTAATTTGTAAGTTGGCCATTAAGCTAAAAGTGCCTATATATAGCTCATTTGAGCCTTGTTCCTAAACATATATGGTAGAGAATGCAATAAGAGATATATTCCTTTGTCTACTTTAAGAGAAGTAGTAAAGTTTGGCTTTGTCGTTGCATTTGATTAGTTGTTACTTTTGTAATATTTTTACTCGAGTGTGAAAGTTATTACTACAATGGTTATTAAGCATTTGGAACAAGTTTCATTGGTTAATGATCATATGGAAAGGCTAAGTCTTGCTTAAATAGACCTTAAGTAAGATTGTCCTATAAAAGAGTAGGTACAATTTTAGTATAAGTTTGATGCCTAGGTATTGTTGGGAAATCAAGCCATGATATGATCTTGCATACAACGAAATAAATATTTTGATTTTCTGAAAGCCAATATCACTAAAATTCTATAAAATAATTAACACATAAATCATAATAAAGAAAGAATTATAATTCACACTTATTCCAGAGCTTGATCATATTTTTGTCATATCCCTTGAATAATTATCATAATAAGAATTTCTAAAAATATACAACTAATGTTTCAAATGGATTTCTTATATGAGGTTAGTTCAATGAACTTGTTCTCTAGCAAACACCCACACATAATTTTAAGTATCTCCAAAATATATCAATCCCTGTAAAAGATAACTTTGGAGATATCAAGTCAAAAGGTTACTTATACAATCATCACAATAAGAATTTTCTCAAATATACAAGTAATATTCTAAATGGATTTCTTATATAGGATTAGTTCAATGAACTTGTTCTCTAGCAAGAACCCACATTTTTTGTTTCAGTATCTCCATACTTCATTATATAAGATCAACTACATCCTTCACAAGAAAAAAATAACGCATACTAGTCTTTTATGTTCTATTAACTTCCATTATTAATAGAACAATAACTAGAAACAATTTAGGGATAATATAGAAATGCAATATGAATTTCATAATTATAATCTCATCATAATTTCATTTGCAATGTATAATTATTTCATGAAATTTTTCACATACATCTAAATATGTATAAGTTAAACAATGTTTTTAAAATATTTTGTCACTAAAATGTAACCAACCGATTGATTGTAGCACATAAACCAACAATCTCCTACTTACATCAAGCCAATCATTTAATTATCTTATAGTATATTACCATATGACGATCATACTACTATTGGGGCAGTGGCTTTATCAAAGAATTCTATAAGATTCTCCATAGTGAGTACTTGCTTAAATCTTACAAATTTTATCTTAATTATCAACATAATTAAGAAAATTGCCTAAATACTTGCTTGGAACTTTAATGAGACCTTAACTCCTTTTACATACATAATGACTCTAATATTTCATAGTACATTACTATCTTGAACAATGTAAATAATTATTCCGAGTTCTGTAAAGAACTTATTGATCCAAGTAATCATTTCCACTAAATGAAAAATATATTATGACTTGCATAACAACCATTGGTACATTGGAACCTTTCTAATCTTAAAATGATATTATTCTAAGTGAAATAGATCTTAATTAAGATTTACTTATTAAGTTAGTATCTGTATAACCTTAAACTTAAATATCAACTGATACATAGAATAATGTATATCTTTAATATTTCACAAGTATCAAATATCTCAAATATTAAACATCTTTAGTATATTATCTATGTACTTAGACTTAAAATAGGTAAACAAATTCCAATCTATCTCTTAGCTCTAATTTTCTATAATTAAGTTATTACCTTTTCATATTCAACAAGAGTTGTTCTTGGACATCTACATTTTCAATAATTGAAAATATTAGTTGTTCTCTATGAGCAATATGTCTTTACATACTTTCATTAAGAGGATAACTATACTCCTACTATTCTTCTTGCAAGCATGATAAATTTGTAATCATCTTTAAAATAAACACTTTGAATTTATCTTGAAAGTGAGTCTTTCAATGTATTATATCCTTTTAACTATACATCAAATGTATCATCAAAGACACTAGTTCCAATTAGATGTATTGTCATCATATTTAAACTTTTCAAATTCTATTTACTCCCACTACTTATCTTAATAACCATTCTCCTATAAATGTTCATTGAAATAAACAATTTGTTCAATAATCGTATAAGATTATATCCAATCTTTTGGATATTTTATCATCTTTTATTATCCAATTTAGTTCTGAACTTAATGGATAATGTATGCTTAATCAAGCATCATATCCTTAAATCATTAACTTTGACTCTTTGAAAGACTTCGCGTTTCATATCTAATATGAAATCTTACTAATTGATTTAATTATAATTATTAAAGGTAAGTCATTATACTAGGCATATCTATAGAAAAAAGAATATTGCATTGTACAATATCTCATATTGTATTTTTCTCCTTACATATCCATATTCTTATGAAATTTTGTTGTTAAGGTATTTACAAGAGAATCTCATTTGCTATAGATAACTGAAAAATTTAATTCTCACCACATCGATCTCATCAAAGTGCTTCAAGATTCTCAATGTTTAATTTGTACTTAGATTTAAACAATTTGAACTTTTCAAAAGTTTATATCAATATTTCATTTAGTGCATATGACTATATTGTATAAATTCATTAGTAATCTATTAAAATACAAATCTCATCCTTTTATGAATTATTAATCCATCTAATACATCATATATATAAATTTACAATTCAATATCATCATCATCCTTTTAACAAAGGTTTATTTGGTTATTTTTTAAACTTAAGTTCCATATGATTCAGAATTAAAATGATACATATATTCTTGTATGTAACTTTATGATTCTCATTATGTTGATTTGACCAATATGGCATAAAAGGATAGTCTCGTTTATTCAAATTTTTATTCTTTCCATTTATGTTAAGCATAAGTCTCTTTTAATCCAATATATAAAAACTATTTGCACAAACTTGGATCAACTAATTTCACTTGACAATGTATTTCTTATCATGCATTAAACATTATAATAATGTTGAATCTAAATTTAATATCAAATACTCAAAAGCATGAACTAGAAATTTGTATAATCTCTATAATATTTTGTATAGGAAAGGAAAGACGTGTAATCATTTCTTCTAATGATATCTATTATCATTCTATAGCAAAGCCTTTAAATGATATCCATGTTTATAATTTTAGTAGCCTAGGTTGAATGGAACAACTCCATCAAGGTACTATACTTTTTAGCTCTACTTCATGCAAAATCTTACATCCTACTATAATGGTGTTGACGTATATCTTGTATGTTGTCATTAAAGTTTATGAGACATTAATTAACTCAAAATGTCAATACATTTTGTCATCTATATGATTTTGACTTATCTTTAACATTTTTTCATTGAATCCTTAGTAGGGATTATAGCAAAATTACACAATGGACATACAATTTTTTTTATCAAACTTTAAGAACTATTATTAAACATAACCTATGTCCAAGTAACTTAGTATCAACTGTACTAAACAAGGTAAATTTCACTCAGAACAAAATATAAATGTGAGAAAAGCAAGTACTTAATAATATATCATGACTACCAAATAAGATTAGGACATTAATCATGTATTTAGTTATTCTCACTATTTTATTCAAAATAATAACCCTCACTAGTAGTGAAATCTTTCTAGTGGGCTAGGATCCCATTCAAATATAGTTGATATTAAGTTTGCTCAACAAACCAGCTAAACTTAAATTACGTAAATAATAACTTCATATCTTATATGACTCCTAGATCTATTAGGTGATAATACTTGCCAAAACATGTCTCATATGTCATTCTTAACCCTACCTCTAAATTTATATGATTATGAATTTACTCATCCAAATTATATAAATTTAGTTAAATAGGACCTATTGTTATAAGACTAAACATATTAAGGTTAAAGTCGCCTTGAGTTTTCTCAATAAGCCTAACAATAAACAGAACTCTTGTTTATTCTTATAATAATGAAAGGCAACAATTTCGTTCTCAACATGTACTTAATATTTTAAGGATTTAATTTCATTTGTCTCATCAAACACAAAATTGCATGCAAAATATCAAACATATAAAACATACAATTTAACATGCATCTAATGTATATGTCAAACATATAAATAAAGTACGCATCTTACACACTCATAATCAAATTATATACATAAAATATCAAGCTTCGTTTGATTGTAATTATTGATCTTCATAATCTGAAATAATATTTCCAACTCTTTTAAAAAGAAATTAGATTAAACCCATTGATTTCTAAATGAATTAAATTCTCATTCTAAATAGAAATTCAATTTGATCTGAAAATAATTTTCAACTTCAAATGGAAATTATTTCCAATTATCTTGACTCCTTTAAAAATTTTCATTGAAAACAATTTTTAGTAAAGTAAGCTTCTTATTTATTATAATTATAAAAACTCTTTTTTCAAAATTATATAATTAACACATTCTAATCAAATTAGAAAACTATTATTAATCTAATTAGATATTTCTTGTCCTTAATTAGAAAACTATTTTCTAATATTAAATAAAACTACTTTCAGAATTAAATAAAAATATTTTAATTTATTTAAGAAAGTTCTTTATTTATTTAATTAGAGATTAATTTCTTAATTAAATAAAAATTATTCTTTAATAAATTGGAAATATTATTTTCAAAATATTAAAGAATGCACATTTTTCTTAATTAATAAATAAAAACACTTTTCAAAATTTAGTCAAGAAAAATATCTTTTCTAAGAAATCAAGAAACTTATTATTTATAAATAAAGAAAAAATATCTAAATAAATAGAATAATAATTCTCTTTAAAAAATTTAATTTATTTCAATCAAATTGAGAAAAAGTAAATTTAATTAAGAAACACCTTTCTTAATTATTTAAAAAACACTTTTCTTAATTTTAAGGAGTTTAATTAATTAATCTCAATCTAGTTAAAACTAATTGATTTTATTGTAGAATTTTTTTTTTTCCAAAATTAGATTAGGAATCAATACAATTGTTAATCTTAATCAAATTAAGCAAAATAATTCTTTTAGTTTTTAATTAAGATATCATCTTAATTAATATAATCTCATTATCTTAATTTATCTAACATAATCTAATTTTAAAATAACTCTTTTAAACCTTTGCTTGATTATAATTATTGATTTGATAAGTAAACCTTTTACGAATTTATTATGAATTTAAACTATGAATTAAATAAACTAATAATTGAAACTAAGGCTTAAAGCACAAAATTAAAGAAAAATAAAAAAAATGGGATTGTCTGTCGCTTGCAATAAAAATAAATAAATTGGGATTATCTGGTGTGTTCAACGTATACGCCAGAATTTTTCAATAGACGCACGGACTGCACTCGCTCAGTCGACTCTAAATGTTGGTTGGCATGTGTTGTACACGCGACACAACGTCTCCCAACTCCGAAGAGTCGCTTGTCCCATTTATAGGCTTTCCAAAAACCTTATTTTTTGGGTTCCTCTTCCTCCACTGTCGCACTCAATTTCTTCTGCGTTGCCAACTCCTTTTGGGTTGCTTCTGCCTCCTTCGATGCTCTCCTATCTTGGGCATCTGGCCTCCACACCATTGGCAAGTTTTGCCCATATGATCTGGGCTACTGTCGCCTAAGCCAGTAGCGATTATCACCAGTGGCTGCCTCCTTCACCAGCAGCCAATATTTGAACTAACAAACCAACCAGAACCAATGCCCCATTCAAAACAGCCCAAGTTTTAGACAAATAAACAAACAAATCCAAAAAATCAAACCATTCAAAGTTTTAAATCATGCATAAAAGGTTTCCACTATGGAGCTAGCAATTTTATTTTCTCCAAAAATCATAAAGTAAAGTGGAAGTATGCAGTAAGATATTACAGAAGCAGAACATAAAGAAAGAGCAACCAATGTGTTTTTTGATTCAATCATACAATTTTCAGCAGCAGGGAACACACATAGAAGGCCCTGAATATTTATTTTTCAGAAAAAAGCATACTAGATTTATCGATTAATTACCAGAAGACTAAAACTAATTAATAGTTTTAGACTTTAATTTTATCAAATTAATAATTAAGCAAGTTTAATCAAATTATAGAATTAAAGTTTGCCCTCTGTCGGGACCTAATCTTGCAGGCAACAAAATAATTACAAAATTTTTTTATAGTTTGATTTTCCAAAAATCAAGATCACTAAAATTTTATAAAATAATTAGTGCATAAATCATAATAAAGCAAGAATCATAATTCATACCTTATTATCAAGCTTGATCATAATCGTATCCCTTGAATTGTTATCAAAATTAGCACATCTTATCTATCATAATTACACAAATTTTTCGCTTCTAACGATATGTAAAGATTGTTGCAGAGAAGGTTAGGCAAGGGGTGCTAGCTCTATTATAGCTTAAGTTTATTTATAATAGGATTTGAACATTTCAGTAATTTAAGTATAATTTTATTAAACTTTAATTAGAATTATAAATAATTCTAATTAAATACTAATTTTTCGAAATAAGATATAATATCTCATGTTGATTTTTATTTATTATACATCTCATATTTAATTATGAAGTTTCTCTACCTTTACAATCGAGTCTAACTAAATTAAAATATCTTTTCTCTCTTCAATCAATTTTTTATACGTGATTCATTAGATTTTCAAATATGTTAGCAATTTATACAATTATAATCCTAAATCATATTTAAGATTAAATAAATTAAACTCCTTTAATTTATCTTTAATTCTTTAATTAAACAATTTATATCTATAAATCAATATTGACGTCTAGTAACATACCATGACTACCCAAATATTTAGAAACATCAAAATAATTTTGACTAACCTTTCTATGCATGATTTTTCGTATAATTCAATCATTTCATTATACAATGTTTCTATTAGATATAAAGTATGGAATTAATGTCTAGATTATGTTTAAGTCCAATCATGTTAGTTCTCCACCATTAACTATTAATTCAATTAATAACATTTGTAAATTATATTACAAAGCTTCATTCCGCCTTAGTCAAGGATTTCTCGAATGAATACTAATCGAGAACAATAAAATATTCTCCCTAATTACTCTGGAGTGATGAATCATCTTAATCACTCAACTACTTCTATATAGTTCATGTCACATCTAATAATTACTAATTGAGTTGTCTTTGACTAGAATAGGTCATAAGTAGTATCAAAATATAACAATCCCTAAAGAAAATAACTTTGGAGATCTCAAGTTAAAAGATTATTATACAATCATCATAATGAAAATTTCTATAGACATTCAAGTAATGTTCTAAATGAATTTCTCATATGAGGTCAGTTTAATAAACTTGTTCTCTATAAACACCTACACGTTTGTTTAAGTATTTTCATAACGTGTGATAATCTTTTTTACGTTCTATTAATATCCAGTATTAATAGAACAATAGTTAGGAACAATTTACAGATAATATATAAATGTAATATGAATCTGATAATTATAATATTATTATAATTTCATTTACAAGGTATAATTATCTCACGAACGTTATCACATACATTTAAATATGTATAAGATAAAAAATGTCTTTAAATATTTTATTATTAAACTATAACCAATCAATTTACCATAAGACATAAACCAAGAAGTAGACCTTTATCACATTAGCTTCATTGTGGTTTGTGGTGGTGATGCCTTAAGCAACGAGTACATTGATGGCAAAAGCAACACAAAACCTACTTGTTGATTTCCTCTCACAAACCAACAATAGAGAATAGAACAATCTATACCCATTTGTCTACCTCAACAATGACGACAATATCTTCAATTTTTTCCAACAATTAATCGGTCTTACTCAACCTCAAGTTTGATAAGATGGTCCGTGAGTTTTAAGAACTTCCTGGTGGTCACCAAAACTGTCTTGCCTCTGAAATGTCTATATTTTTTACTTACAACTCACCTCAAATAATCCTGAAGTATTAATGCGTGGTGGCTCAGGACATGAATATTCATACTGTATGATCCAGGAACAAATTGAACGCTTGATAAATTGCAAAGAAACAAGAAAGTAAAAAAATGGATCTAGATTGGGTGAGGATAGTTAGAAAGAGAGAGCAACAGAAGAGACTATCAGAAATTTTATGTCAGATAAATATGAGAGTATTTAACAATTTATTAGTGTGCAAATCTCTCCTCTTAAGTTAACTTTTAAGGATAAATTAGGCTTTTTTAATATAATATTAGAGCCTGCTTGTCTTGATGATTTATGGTAGTGTCCGATACTATCCCTTTGTTCAATATATTTATCAAATATTTAGCTCTATTTTAAACTAAAAAAGGTGTGTCAAAAATCTCACATCAGATAAATACAATAATATTCAACAATTTATAATAATATGTAAACTGAGTTATCCTCGAAGGATAAGTTAGGTCATTCTAACTAGGACATCTGACGTTTAACGAATGCACGGTAATCCATAATTTCCATCCAGTTAACATTTGGCACTTGGTGGGATCCACACCTATCGTTACTAGCTGATTTAGTAAATTCAAATGTTAAAAGTTTAAACTGTATTTTAGTAAAAGTTTTGACCTACAAAAGTTCCGTTCCTTGTCATTACATAACTTCTGAATTTAATTTCAAATAAAAAAACAAGACTGAATAATAAAAATTATTAAAAAATTATCCTAATCTTGGGTTCTAAACCAACCAATCGAGCAAGACTTCGCACTTGCCCCTTATGTATTTTTTGTTTAATTTGCCAAAAGAGAGAGAAAAGATGACACAAAACTGACGAAGGCACGTATGTTTCTCTCTTTTCTCCCAAACAGATACATTGGCTGAAGTCTGGAACAAGTTTACGCTTGCCTGCGTGACAGATGCAGGCTCGCCATGGACTTCAACGATTCCTTTGTACGTTTTCGTTTGTAACTTTTTTTTTTTTGGGTCCCAATCTCTTAAACCTCCTTTTGTATTCCTTTAATGTAGTAATGTTGAATTAGTGGAACAGAGATCCAGCTCTGTGACTATTGGAGAACGGATCTGTGCTGCCTTTTTACCCTTGGTAGCTATAATTGAGGTGTCGATCGATGTTGTCACTGAATGCTTCGGTTGCAACCCGCATGCTTTTAAGAGACGTGGCTACGACTCCGCACATCTTTCTCGCGTTGCCCATGGCACTCGATGTATCTTTCTTTTGATTTTTTTTCTTTCTGTTGGCTATGTCTATACCCCCAATAGGTAGTGATTCGATACAGTTTCTGTTAACGAGGTGGAGGCGCTTTACGAGCTGTTCAAGAAGTTGAGTAGTTCGATTATTGACGATGGATTGATTCATAAGGTAAGATTATTACGAACTATTCATATCTTTCCCAACTTTTGATTGCTTCAAGTCACAATTTTCCTACTGAGGAGTTGAGAGGTTCTTCCCTTCCCACACCCATCTACTTCTTTGCTTCCATGATGAACCCAAAAAAATGAATCTTTGTGTTGAGAGGGGCATTTTTTTCTTATGCTTCTTGATGTTACCATAAAGCACTCATTCAACTACTCTATTTCACACGCCTATTACATAGAGAAATGAACTAATTAATGTGAGGTTTTGCTATTAACAAAAGATTTTTTATGTACGGAAATGTATAAAAGTTTCTTCCAGGCATCAGACTAAATATGGCGTCCAATTTTTCTTAAGTAGTTTAAACTGAAATTTTCACTTAATGTCTTCTTTTCTCTCATGAATTTTCTCTCCTGTTCTTTTACTTATTTATATTTCCTCTTATGCCACGACTATGACTGAGTTCATGTTCGCCATAACCAGAATATGAGCAGTATTTTGGTATGAACTTTCTTTTCAATTTAAGGCATTAGCTTTACCTACCTGGACTAGGACCGATTGTCGCATGAAGGCCATATGGTCTGTTTATCTGTTTAACATATGTATGGTTGATTCCCTGAAAAATTTTAAAAGAATAGGGGCGAAAGAACATGATTGTTTTATTTTGGGTGCTAAAAGCTTTTATTGAATTCATTATTTGCTGGTAATTATTATCAGTCATGTAGTGAAATGTATATGTAAGATTCTAGGGTTGATATGTGTTTATGTGCTCAGATTTCTTTTGCCTTTTCTTTCACTTTTATAGGAAGAGCTTCAGTTAGCACTTCTCAGAACTTCTTCTGGCGAGAATATTTTTCTAGATCGGGTAATGCATTGGAACAATTTTATTTTTCTTTTTTGTTGTCAAGATTTGAACATCTATTGATTTAATTGATTATTGTTTACTAACAAGATATGGTCAATAGGAAACGAGCAAATTGACCAGGCAATTTTGCATGGTAATTGTGTGTAATAGATAATCTCCTGTATTAGAGATGCTATTTAGAAAGTTTTGTTTATACATGTGCTCATATATAATGAGATGATGCACATGTTTGACAAGTTTATGTAGCAATCGATGTATCTGGTCTCTTTTTTCTTGTTTGATCTAGTACCTATATATTGATCTTGAGTTAGCAGCTTCATGAGTTTTAATTTGTAGCTGATGCATAGTTAGGCAAAAGAATGGATATACTTAAAAGAAGTGAGGCATGTTTTAAAAATCTTGCTAGGGTGTGTTATTTGCTGAGTGTAAGCCAAGATAGAGCATTGCAAAATTTACAGAAATGTAATAGCATTAACTAAAGAAGTATAGTAAATATTTGGATAACATTTGCTTATTTCGACCGTTTAATATGCAGTATAAAATTTAAGTTTTTATGCATTAGCAAGTATGTGGTTCTTCTTTCTTTTAATATTTAGGTTGCTTCCTGTTTTTCTATTTCTCATTGTCAGTTATCATTTACAGTGACTTCCTTCTTCTCCTTTTTTTGTCTAGGTTTTTGATCTTTTTGATGAAAAGAAAAATGGTGTAATTGAATTTGAAGAATTTGTCCACGCACTCAATGTCTTTCATCCACATGCCGATTTGGAAGAAAAAATAAATTGTAAGGGTTCAGGACAAATTGATTCTGAGTCACAAATACAATTCTTAATGCAAACCATCTTTATTCTTATGATTTTCTTGCAGTTGCATTTAGGCTGTATGATCTGAGACAAACTGGGTATATTGAGCGAGAAGAAGTATGTTGATCTCTATGAGTGACATTTGAGCCAACTTATGGTCTCAAGTTTTACTGATTGTTAACGGATTAGTTATTTTTCGATTACCTTTCAAGGTTAAGCAAATGGTGGTGGCCATCTTGTTGGAATCTGATGTGAACTTGCCCGACGAATTTGTGGAGGATATTATAGACAAGGCAAGCAGCTGTTAAAATTTTGATTAGTTGACTTCTAAATGCTGCATCTTATTGTTCCATTTGATGCTCACCCTGCCAACAATTGTTCTTAGACATTTGTTGATGCTGATGCCGATAAGGATGGTAAAATCTGTAAAGAAGAATGGAAAGAATTTGTGATCCGACATCCTACACTATTGAAAAATATGACTATTCCATATCTGAAGTAAGTTGGCTATATTACATTGGTGAAAAGTTCCCTATTTTGCTCTTTTAGTTTCTCTCCCATCCGTTTATCTTTGTCCTCTTTTTGCTTTTCATTGAACTTTATCATAAACTCTACACGTCCTTTGAAATTCATAAAAAAGCAAATGATGAATTATGTTATCAACGTCATTATTCTTCAGGGATATACCAACCGTATTCCCAAGTTTTATTTTCAATACCGAGGTTGAAGACTAAATTCTTATGGCATCTGGAATGCGTCCAAAAACTTCATCTGGGGATAAGACTGATTTCTGCACAGTTTCCCGGGGTGGTGTCGTCATGTGCCTTTGCCTTCATCAATAAAGCAAGACAAAGATGGGTAGGGTGAAGCCGATGATATTCCCCTTTTACTGTAAGGATAGGGTTGCTGATGACATTTCAGGATAGCTTTAGCAAGTCATTTTTCATGTGATCCAATGTAGAAGCGCAATCAGTTAACACGGCATCTGGAATGTGTCCAAAAACTTCATCTGGGGATAAGACTGATTTCTGCACAGTTTCCCGGGGTGGTGTCGTCGGTGTCAAGCTTATTGAATTTTGGCAATAAAGCAAGACAAAGGTGGGTAGGGTAAAACCGATGATATTCCCCTTTTACTGTGAGGATAGGGTGAAGCTGATGATATTTCAGGATAGCTTTTGCAAGTCATTTTCATGTGATCCAATTTGCAGTCAGTTAACATGTTGTACAGTGAACCTTTTTAGCAAATGCTTTTAAAAATTGAATTAAATATCAAAGTGAAACAAAGAAATTTAAGGTTTCATTAACAAGAAATAAAAATGATGTGTAGATAAAAATATTTTATCGAAATAAAGGTAAAATAACAATACATAGGAGTAGGACACAGAGAGTTTGTAACTAGTAAAAGCATTTTGAACTTATTGCCAAATGATAAAATTTGTGGTTATTTAGTGTCATGTAAAATTACCAGGAGCAATTTTGGAAAAATAAGAAATAGCCAATCTTTAAAATTTACATATAAGGAATCTTTGTGATTAAAGCTAAATTAAAGTGAAGGCAAAGTTTGATGATTGAAGAAAATGGGACAACATTCAAGTTGTGAGAAGAAACTAAGGTACTCTCTTGAAAAAGAAGAAAAATTTTACAATACACAACTAGTTTTATGATGTTTGATCTCTCGTCAACGGTGTGAAAAGAGTTGCAAGTTGTTGAGATGAATAAATTACTTGAGATCTAAGATAACGGGTAAATTTTGATTCCAACTAAATAATCTTGTAAGCTGGTTAAAACAACTTTTTAAAGTTTGAACTGTAGGTAGGTGTAAATTTTGATTCCAACTAAATAATCTTGTAAGCTGGTTAAAACAACTTTTAAAGTTTGAACTGTAGGTACTGTATTGACAACTTCTGTAATTCAAAACTAATGAATTATGGTATTGATAGCAATCCATAGATGACGCGTCTTTGGAGTTGCTACAGTCAAAATGATTGCCAATCATATTGAATTTCCAACCTGCATGATACAACAAAGTCCAATAGCAGCGCGTCAATAGTGACCAAATTAGCAAACTTTTGATCTTTTGTTCCGCTTTGAATTTTTAATCGCTCTTCAACTTGTTAGGATATAATCCGAGCTTTTCAGGTGTCTTGATCAAAACCAAACCAAATTGAAACGAGTTCAAATAAATATACTGATTAAACATAAAAATATTAAAAGATTTATAAATAATAAGGATTAATTATTAAAATCCTCTTTCTTTTTTATCTACTTCAAAATCTACCTTTTAAACCAGAGTGGATCAAAATTCAACCCTAAAAGCAATTAGAAAGCAAAGACTCACTGCTTAATGGTCAACTTCCTTTCTCTGTAAATGATGTCGGACAGAGTGATTTCGACGTAATTACTCATGTCTCTGGTGAATGATAATGCTTTTGAAGGTTTTCTTGGTTATGAAGGACAATCCTTGAGGGGAAGGGTTCAGTGTTTGAAACAATAAGAGAACTAAGGTGTCGGGGAAGGGTTTAGTGTTTGAAACAATAAGAGAACTAATTTGACACCTATAGCTTCAGAGGTCAGAGGTTAAACATGCCTTTTTCAGTGTGCATATTTCCATTCTCATTCCAAATTTTAGGAGTGGATTCTGATGTTGTGGAATTTTCCTTGTCTTAAATTCATATGATTGAATGATGCACTTGTTATTCTCTAAAATTATGGATAGCTTGTTGATGAGTTTCTCTCTTTCTATGGGCCGTATATTCAAACTTCATTGTGCCTCGAGTTTTTAGTTACATGTTATGCCTTGCACTATTTCAGAGGTTACCCTTGAGACCAATTTTGCTTTATGGTCTGCATCTGTGTGTGTGCATGCACGTGCGTGCTCTGTACATTGATGTAATCATAATGAAGTTCCATACACATTTATGCTATGTACATTTATGCGACGCGTCCACCACCTTTTCTTTTCTTCATCTTCATCTGTCCTGTTTGTCCTTTTCTGCATTGGATCTCTAGTACCGAGTATAATTTTAATACCATCTTGGGGGTTGTTGGGTGCACCCAATCTTGTTGCTTCTCAACAACCAAAGCTCTATATTATTCTCCTCCACGATCTGTCTTACTGTTTTTTATTGACTTCTGGTTCGCTTTTTACCAAAATTAAGATATTTGAGGATATGGGTCTTCGTATCTAGACTTCTCGGTAAAACATTTTTGTTTTTAGGGGCAATTTTGTCAATGTCTCAGGAGATTGGACAACATTAATTATAATTTAGTTTTTAAATAAATTATCGGTTAAGTTACGCCATTTGATTCTGATAAAAATAATTAAGTGGCCCAATAAATGATCTAGATTTATAGGTCGAAGTTCGGGTAGAAAATGAGTTCCGATTAATGTGAACCGGGTCCATATCGATCTTGTGATAGGGAAGTCCGATATGGAAACTATATAAGGTAAAGTCTCCTGCAGTTACTCAGAAGCTGATCCACGAGCATAAGATTCCTGACTCGTTAAGGAAGCTCGAGATTTGAGGAAACTGTAGAAAGGCCTTGTCTGTGAGTCGGTGAGCACTTTCTGCTAAAGGCCCCGGGAGATTCGGAGATGTTTGGAGCTTGAAATCGGCGTCGGAATCAGAGATGGAACCGAAATCCAAGTATTTCACATTACTTTCGTTTTTAATCCTTTCACAAGATCCTAAGGCACGTAATAAGAAACCCACTACGTGCTAACATGTGGTATCAGAGCGGTTACGTGATCAAATTGCCAGAAATGAAGGTTTTTCAATTTTTCATCTCATTTGGTTTTTCGTTGATTTTGATTCGTTTTTCAGCTTTTTTGCGTGATTAATTGTGTAAAAGTAGTTTACATAAGGTTAGCAACGAAAAACGGGCCGAACGGAGCGAAAAACGGAGTCTTGGGACGTCGAAAATCGTCACCAATGACGGAGGAGAGGGAGGCACACATCCGTACACCGCACGCATGACCCGCGGCCAGCGCTCCCACCTGCGTGGACGGCACGTGCCCATCTAGGCCGTCCACGTGGCGGACATGTGGTTGCACGGATGTGCGCCACGTGGCAGCGATTGCAGCGCATGCGCTGCACAATCCCTGGTGCGTATGAGCGTGGGGAGCGTGTCGCGCACGCGACTGACGACGCGCAGACGCGGCTATGACGTCACCGCTGACGTCAGTTACTGACGTCATCTACATTGCTCTCACACAAAAAAAAAAAACCCAAAAATTCTAGATTTCTCGTAAGGTACCCCGGGGTGTTTTGGGTTAGTTTCCGGGTTTGGAAAATTTATAAAGTAACCTTTTTCTATTTTTTCTTGATTTATTACATTAGTAATAAATTAAGGTTTAACTCTAGGAAAAGGAATTAAGGTATTCTGAATATGATTTCTATTGAATTTTCATGCTTCGGACTTCGTATGAGGGAGATACATGAGGTCTCATGTCTTAGGCCTCATTTTCAGTGTTCGGGATTGCATGATCATCCATCGGAAATAGGAATTAAGACATTCTGAAGCTATTTTTGAGTCAATTTTCGTGCAACGAACTTGTCATAAAGGAGATACATGATGTTGTCATATCTTAGGAGGTCGGTTCGGTATTCGGTGACACACAATAGTCACTCTACTGAGATTTTTCTTTTAGGAAGGTCTCAAATGAAGTTTTCGGAGAATGTCTTCAACAAGTGTGTGTGACAATGAGATTGTGCATTCAAAATTTTTTATTGAGGTTGCATTGTCACATATGATATGCCCATAAAGGATGTCGGATGACACAAAGATGTATCCCTTGTGTTTGCGGACTTTTTGGATGTTGATAAGAATGTAGTCACCAAAGTGGCCTTTTAAGTCAGTATTTTGAATTGTTTTGCTTGCATATTGGGGATGTCTCTGGTTTTATGTTTGGTTATTCTGCCTAAAGGTGTTAGCCTTACATAAAAATTTGAGATGTGCATAAGGCATTAGATGGAGGAAGACTGTTGCTCAACTGTTCTATTCGCCCAAAGGTGGTAGTGTCAGGAGAGTTGATAGTCTGTACTCCGATCACTTTTATGTGTGAAAGTCTAATTGCATATATTATGTATTCAGCCCAAAGGTGTTTCATAATATATGTGATCGGATTTTCAGGAAAGATACTATTAATGACTTTAGTATCGTTGTTGTCCTATATTAGTGCTGATTAAAGATTATCATCTAGTAGTCACTTTTCCAGTCAACCAAATCAATGTCATTATTGAAACCCTTGCTGTTTCAATATAAGGAATTAGACAGAGAATTGGACGGAGGATGTTCTGAAGTTTATGGAGATAGGATTCAAATGGCCATACGGACGGGTAAGCCATCTCCACTTACATCCATGAGCTCTACAGCTCATAAAGCAGCCTATTAAGCCTAGGATTGGTCTGACAGATTACATCTAATGACCATTCAGAAATCCGTACCTGACCATCTGCAAAGTGGACTTCCGAACGTAGACATAGCAAAGGAGTTTCTTGATAAAGTCTCCCAGAGGTACACAGTCTCATCTGGTATTGAGACAAGTGCCTTGTTGAAAGTATTATTCTCCATAAAGTATGCAGAGGAAAGGGGGAGTAATGGAGTACTTATCAAGAATAGTTTATTTTCACAATAGGTGAAGATATTGAGTTGCTGAGGTGGAGAAACTCACGTGGTTACTCCTATCGACCTCGAAGCAACTTAAGGGAAGACAAAGATGAAGTCGATTAAGTTCAAAGGTAGAAGTTCAAATCTTCTTCATATGCTGACACTGGTCAAACTAGTTCTAGTAAAGGTCCATTGGACATGAAGAAACCAGAAATATGAGGTTTAGAGGGAAGATTGAGTTCATCAGGTTATTCTTTGGTTTATCAATTATGAATCTAATTGCGATAGTCGCATTAAGTATAAGTGACTATTTAGTGGAACATCTTATCAAGGTGTCTCCACAATGCAGTAGTTCATATCCAGGATAAAGTCGAATAAAGGGAATGAGGAACTGATGGTTCACAGCAATAAAGAGACGGAAGAAATACCTATAAGGAGGTGTATATGTTGAACTTTATAGTAAGGTTTATAGGGCTTACACGACACATTTTATATGTGATCTTTTGATCAATTAAGGACACTAAAGGTTAATGTTTTGCGTTTAATGCTGCTGTTAGACAGTTGCTGTTTAATGC
The DNA here is from genome assembly GCA_026413385.1 of Erythroxylum gracilipes. NCBI lineage: Eukaryota > Viridiplantae > Streptophyta > Magnoliopsida > Malpighiales > Erythroxylaceae > Erythroxylum > Erythroxylum gracilipes. Next base: position 20,586,970 of record JANZLC010000001.1, read on the forward strand.
AAAACATAAAGGTGTAACTTTCTTGTCATATGGTTTGTATAGGATGTGTCTTATCCTGAATTAGATATATACTTCTTCTTATCAAGCTAAACAAGGTATGAAGGACCTGATGAATGAGAAGTCATAAATGGCATGAGATAACACTTTAAGCTACATTTCCAGAGCTAGGATTGGGAGATTGATCAAGGAAATCATTTCTTAATTCTAGATTAAGATGATCTGGAACATGTATTGACGATCACAGGGGTAAGTTGACTAATAAGGACAATGGGGTCAACTTATACTTCTAACTTGTTGAGTCTGATACATAAAGATTTCGGTAGACCTCATACAATTGCATTGTGCAATTTTGAAAGTATTCTGACATTTTTTGGTGATTATTTCCATCAAAGTTATGTGTTCTTGCTTAAAGTCTGAAGGTTGAGATCCAGTTGGGAAAATTCATCAAAATAGTCAAATTTGACTATGGAGGAGAATATAATGACAAACATGATGTTTCAGGACTTATAAAAAGTCCGTTTACCAGATATATGAAGTCAATAGGAGTAGTGACTTAGTTCACTATACCGAGTAGTTCTGAGCAAAATGGTGTGTTGCTGAAAAGCAAACAGCACCCTAAAGGACTTAAAGAAGTCAATGCATAACAGAACTAATCTACCTATCTAGGAATTGAAGGACTCAGCCTTGTGCACAATCGTGTAAAATGTTGCCCTACCTCAGTAGGATCAGTCGAATAATCCTTATAAAGAAATTGCATACTCGTTTTCTTCATTGCTATCTAGTAAAAGATCTCATCCACTTTACGTCTACAGATTTTACTGTAGATAAGGAGGGACCAGAATAATGGAATCACAAACAGCCAAGTTTCTGGAATACCATCTCTATGACGATGGTGGGTCTTCTGACCTTTCGGATGATAGCAAGGTGGATACTAAAGTTATCCAGTATCCACTACTCATACAATTAGATCTGGCGGATCTAGATTTTTGTACCGTACCTATATAGGAACAGGAACCCATACCTGTGCACAGATGGATTCCTAGGGGTACAAGATCTAATACAGTTAAGTAAATCCACTGGAGTGAGACGACCTTCTATCTCATCTGACAACATAGTCTGTCAGGTGTAATGGACTATGTTATTAGACATATTGCAGATCCAGTTACTTTTACATAAGTTCTTTCTGGACCTAATGCGGATGTGTGGTAGGATGCGATGAATGACGAAATGCAAGCCATGAAGCATAGTAAGGTTAAGGGAGCTAGTTGATTTGCATCAGGAACTGTAAACTTGTCAGTTATAAAGTTGAGACCTAAAGGATTTCAGGATAAAGGTCAATGGTTTATGGACTGGCTCAATTGCTTAAGGGTTCACTCAAGGAAAAAGGCTGACTTTGTGTTACCTTTCTCTCATATCCTTGTAGCATACATTTTGAGTGATAAAGCAATTGCAGTTTATGATGATACATAATTACATCATAAGGTTCTCATAACCATCTTCCTGAATAAGAACCTTTATGAAGTGGTCTATAAGGTACAACCTGTAGGGTCCCAGGATCCAGACAGTACTGACATGGTTTGGAGTTATACAGATCAATATATGGTTTACAAAACCTCCTGAAGGTGGTACCTTACTTTTAATGATGTTATGGCCTCTTCAGGCTTCTTGGAAACTAAAGTTGAAGGATGCCTGTACTTTTGATCAAGAACCTTGACATAAAGACCTTAGTATAGCATCTTCTGTCCTAGGTATTCAGATTCACCAGGACATATCTCAACACTCATCAGATCTCTCAAAGAATGCATGCATTGAGTATGTGTTACAAAGGTTTAATACAGTTAACAGTAAACCTGGTGTAACACCTGTCTCTCACAGTGAGAGATAATCTTCGATATAGTATTCAAAGAACAAAGTGAAGAGAGAGATTATGGGGAATGTTTCGTATTCTAGTATGGCGGATAGCCTGGTCTTCGCGATGCTCGCTTTGTCGAGCTGGGCGGTGATCCCGCTCGCCGACGGCTGGGCGATCGCCGACATCAACGTCGGCATCACCTACATCTTCGCGATCTCCAGCTTGGGCGTCTACGGCGTCATCATGGGCGGCTGGGCGTCGAACTCGAAATACGCCTTCCTCGGGGCCCTGCGCTCGGCGGCGCAGATGATCTCCTACGAGGTGTCCCTCGGCTTCGTGATCATCTGCGTGCTCATGTGCGCCGGCTCGCTGAACCTGACGCGGATCGTGGCGGCGCAGGATACCAGCTTCGGCCTGTTCGGCTGGTACTGGCTGTGGCTGTTCCCGATGTTCGTGGTGTTCTTCATCTCGGCGCTGGCCGAGACGAACCGCCCGCCCTTCGACCTGCCGGAGGCCGAATCGGAGCTCGTGGCGGGCTACATGGTCGAGTACTCCTCGACCCCGTACCTGCTGTTCATGATCGGCGAGTACGCCAACATCGTGCTGATGTGCGCCATGATCAGCATCCTGTTCTTCGGCGGCTGGCACGCGCCGTGGCCGGAGGGCTACCTCGACCATGCGCCGGCCTTATTCCGCAGCCTGCACGGCTTCTTCTTCTTCGCGCTGAAGATCGTGTTCTGGTTCTTCATGATCGCCATGGCCAAGGCGATCGTGCCCCGCTACCGCTACGACCAGCTGATGCGGCTGGGCTGGAAGATCTTCCTGCCCACCTCCGTCGCGGCCGTGGTGCTCGTCGCCGCCTGGCGCGTGTTCGGCGTCCAGGCGTAAGGAGTTCCCATGGCTCTCGGAGCCCGCATCGCACAGGCCGCCAAGGGCGCGGCGCTTCTCGACTTCGCCGGCGCCTTCGGGCTCGCCATGAAGTACATGCTGAAGCCCAAGGCGACGATCTTCTACCCCAACGAGAAGGGGCCGCTGTCGCCGCGTTTCCGGGGCGAGCATGCGCTCCGCCGCTATCCCAACGGCGAGGAGCGCTGCATCGCGTGCAAGCTGTGCGAGGCCATCTGCCC
>JANZLC010000001.1:20592509-20609943 GCA_026413385.1 Erythroxylum gracilipes
CGAATCTACAAGGAAAGAACGAAGAGATGGCATGATCAACATATTATCCAAAGAGAGTTCAAAGAAGGAGACTTGGTTTTGCTATTTAATTCCCGACTCAAGCTATTTCCTGGAAAGTTAAAGTCGAGGTGGTCGGGACCGTTCAAAATTGTTAAGGTTTATTCTCATGGTGTGGTAGAAATTGAGGATCCCAAAACTGGAGTATTTACGGTTAATGGACAAAGGTTAAAGCCTTATGTGGCTGGATTTCCAATAGAAAAAGGGGTCACTCAATCCCTTTCCAATCCTGACCCTTGAGTAACTATTTGGCCAAGTCAAGCTACGAACTTTAAATTAGCGCTTCTTGGGAGGCAACCCAAGTTTCACACCTTTCTTGTTTTCATTTATTTTATTTTATTTTATTTACCCAAAATTAATGTTCCTCTTTGTTTCAATTGCAGAAAATTGGACCTTCCAAGCGAATTTTGATGGAGGAATTACATTTCTGAAGAAAATGATCCACGCTCATTACAGGGAAGTTCTTGGTGCCTCTTACTCATGACTTAGCATATTGTTGACTTTTGTGACTGTTTGTGTTTGAGTATGATTTGCAGCATTTCTTAATTCGCATACGTCATTGCCGACAATCATTTTGTCCCTAACTATGCATATACATGTTTACTTACTCACTTCAAATTGTGCCCGCATACCTTGACATTGAGGACAATGTCCTATCTGAGTTTGGGGGGGTGAGCATCAATTTTTCAAAATTTTGTAAAAAAAATTAAAAAATTACAATTACGCATCAATTTCATCAATTTTTCAAAATTAAAAAAACAAAACAAACAAATTTTTTTTAATGAGCTCTCCTACCCCTACGATGCGTTTAACGCTTAATGAGCCCTGTATGGGACAGTTCAGGTGCTCAGTCACAACACAGTAATAAAACGGAAAAGTGTCACATACACACTGCATACATATTTGATTGAATGCCTTATATCTCTGTGATTTGGTTGAATACAATCATGTGGTACTTCTGAATGTGCTAATGTGAAATAAACTGTGATTTACTTGAGTGCTACATGAATCAGGTGAACCATCGCTGATGGTTCTTCACTGAGTTCGCAAACTCACCCAAAATTGCAACCTATTTTTCAGGACCGAGAGTAGATTCCTAGCTTCAGAGGGACTTTTCCTGCCGTGTAGATCGTGTTGGCAAGAGAAGTCATGGCACACAGGTCGGTCAGCTAGGGATTTTTGGGATGACCTAGTTAGGAAAAATTTTCCTTAGTTGGCACACAGGTCGGTCAGCTGGGGATTTTTGGGATGACCTAGCTAGGAAAAATTTTCCTTAGTTAGATAGCTTGTTTGTACTAGGCTTTGTGAAATACTGATGCACTGACAGTTGTGTAAATTACTGTTTTTGATGAAATGAAATGGAAAAAGGTTTGGTTTTAAAATGTTGCGATCTTATATTGATGCTTTATTATTATGATGCCATGTGGAGTACAGTGGTATTTGTTCGTAGTTCCTTCTTGTCGTAGGTTATGTACCGGAATAACCTACGGGCGTCCCAGTATGTACCCTACGGCAAAGGGACGCTACAGTTAGGTGGTATCAGAGCATGGTTAGCATCTGTTGGGGCTAGTAGACTGTTTAGGTATGAATTAATTTGCGAAATGTGGAAATTGATTAAAATTCTTGTTTGGTATAGGTCATCCGCCTTAGGTGATCAGGTTGAGCAACCAGCTGACCAAGGATCAGTCGGAGCTAGTAGGGAGTCCTCGGAGCCTCGTTTTAAGGAGTTACCTCCTAGAGTTCTCGTGAGACGGGAGAGGAGATATGATGTGCTGCGTAAGCAGGGGGCTGTGGACTTCTATGGCAGTACAGACCCTGCCGAGGCTGAGGAATGGTTGGAGAGGACTGAGAGAGTCTTCGACCAGATGGATTGTGAACCTGATGAGAGGTTCGATTATGCAGTGTCTCTTCTGTAGGGCCCAGCTTATAAGTGGTGGAAGACTGTCCCGGGCAGTACCACCAGGCCTCGCTTACTGACATGGGAGGATTTTCTGAGGGCCTTCGAGGATAACTATATGCCCAAGGTTTATTTGGATATGAAGATGCAGGAATTTTTAGAGTTGAAACAGGGCAGGATGTCTGTGGCAGAGTAGGAGGTGAGGTTTAATGAGCTCATGGGTTATGCTACTGTGATTATTCCCACTGAGGCCGATAAGTGCCGGAGGTTCGAGAATGGCCTTAATACAAAGATTCGCACCAAATTGGCCCGATCAGATATGGGCACTTTTATTGAGCTGAGGGCTGCTGCAGTGCGAGTGGAGTAGCTGATGAGACAGAGACAGGATGAGACTGGGCCCAGGGGGAAGAGGCTGAGTGACAGTCAGGGCAGTTCTGGCAGGAGTTTCAGCTCGCGCTAGAGCAGGACCTTCAGCTCATCGGGAGGATCTAGACAGTCTGGATTTAGGCTGAGAGGTAAGTTTGTATAGACTGGCAGTAGCAGTGGTAGAGGTACAAGGCAGATTCCTCCAGTTTGTGAGCACTGTGAGAGGAGGCATAGTGGGGAGTGTTGGCGCTTGACTGGAGCCTGCCTTAGGTGCGACTCGATGGACCATCAGGTCAGGGATTGCCCTGCTACGTTGGGAGCTCAGTCTGCTATCAACGGGTGAGCTGGGAGCAATACCACGATGCAGCAGAGTAGAGGTAGTGGATCCGGGCAGAGGGGCCGAGGTAGAGGCCGAGGCAAAGCTGAGGGGTCCTTTGTGCGGACTGAGGGACGGGGCAGCCAACCCCAGTCCCAGGCCAGGGTCTACGCCATGACCAGGCAGGAGGCCCAAGATTCATCGGAGGTGGTAGCAGGTGTGCTTCTTATTTTTGGCTTTGAAGCATTTGCACTGCTAGATCCAGGATCCATACACTCATTTATCGCTTCGCATTTGGCATGTAGATTGCATGGGGATAGGGAGTTATTACAGTATGGGCTAGAGGTAAGTACACCTTTAGGTAGTACGATTGCCTTGGGAGAGGTCTGCAAGGGGTACTCGATTCAGATTGATCAAGCAGTGTTGAGGGCAGACCTGATAGTGTTACAGTTGAGAGAGATAGATGTGATTTTGGGCATGGACTAGCTTACTGCCCATAGGGATATCATGGACTGCTACACCAAGGAGGTTATCTTAGAGTCTCCTGATCAGCCTAGAGCAGTGTTCAGAGGAGTTAGTCAGGCAGTGCCAGCCCGGATGATCTCTTTCTTGAGTGCCCTGAGGTTGATGCAGGGAGGATGTGAGGCCTATCTGGCTCATGTTATTGAAGTGAGAGTTGAGCAAAGACTGCAGGATATTCCCGTAGTTAGGAAATTCCCAGATGTGTTTCCTGATGAGTTACCGGGTTTACCGCCGGATCGAAAAACAGAGTTCACTATTGACCTCGTTCCAGGTACTGCTCCTATCTCTATCCCTCTCACTTACATACATAGTCACAAAATGGCAGCACTCACACAATTGTCTTTCCTTAACTTTCCATTCATCTATCAATCCAAAAATCAATCCACAACCAAGATAAAACCAATCTAAACCATATTAATTCACTCACCCTCACACAAACATACATTTATACCCAAACAATCAAACCATAAACTTCGTGCAATTAATGCACCATAAATCATAATTAATGCACAATAACTTCCAATTAATGCATTAATTGAACAATCAACACTTAAAATATAATCTTACCTAATCAAGCTTTTCACTCTTCAATTCTTCCAATCTTTCAACCAATCACAACTTACTCACTCTCAATCAATATCCACGACATCATCATGCCAAGGGAGAAAGTTTATGCTAGGCCTTTTTAGGTGAGTTAATAGGAGAGAGAGCAAAGTGGAAGGAGGAGGAGAAGATAAGCAAACTTCAAAACTACCGAGGAAGGGGAAAACATACGCATATGGAGAGAAAGCAAGAAGAAATATCATTTAGCTTTCACAAATGAGAGTGTCGTGTGTGAATGGAACAACCAAGACATTAAATGAGTTTGAATAGGTTTAAGATGCTTGTCATGTTGATAAGTAATAAGAAAAAGACAAAAACATTTAATATCATTTAAGAAGAAACCCTAAGAGACTTTCATCTTTAGTCCATCCAGTGGCTCTAATTACAACCCCAAAATGATGTACCCAATATTCCAGTGCCATTGGACTAAAATTTTCGATGCCGAAAACCAGTCGGTTCGCCACTTGGCAATTTTTTCGGTCCGAAAATTTTTCCCTGAAAATTTCAAAAAATTTTCTAAATTTCCCAAAAAATGGAAAACACATCACAATCTACTCCAAATAAAATTTTGAGCACAAAATCATATTTTTCTACAAACTTTTTACATTTAAGCACATATACCGGGAAATGTCCTGAATGCATGTACAATCATTTTCATGTGCAATTTTACTATTTACATATCAGGTATGCATGAATATTTCAAAACAAATCCTAAACCCTCTTAACCCTTTGCCAAAATTATCATTCTACCCTTTCCATTGGGGGTGAGATGTTACACACCTCTATTATTATTTTTTTCTTGAAACATAAAACCTCCATAATAGAATCCTTCTCTATTGTATGTTGGATTGTTTATGTTGTGCGAATTTTTTTTCTGTTTGTGCTACTAGGAAAACACCCCTTTTGTTTCAGTCTTCTATATCAATATGATAGTACCAAGCACTATTCTGATGCAATAAGTTGATTCACATATATGAACTTAAAAATAAAGTAAGAAAGATATGAATCGTCATACTCCAAGAAAACATATTAAGAGTGAGAAAATCTTGGGGTTCGATCTCCATTAAAAAGCTAAATAAGATCCTAAGTTTCCAGAGAACCTAAAATAAGAGTTATTTTGGAAGGTTTAACGAAATTCCCTCTAAGGTTTTTAATTCAATAATAACATTGATAATTTGTCAATTACAATAATAAGAAAGCCTTTTATAAACATAAAACCTTATAATTACAGTTTTAAAAGGAAATAACTACTTAAAATAACAACCTAAAAAATTAAAACATATATTTGTTGCCTATTTTAGAACACACTAACACAGGTTTTGTTCTAAAACTATCAATGCATATATAAAAAAAAGGAGTTCGATATTGGTTTGCTTACGGTACTTTCAATCTGCAAATATAGCAAAAGATTGATGCTAGTTTACTTCTAAGTTCAACGTTGGTTATGTTTTATACCCTTTTTTTCCCTAAAGCTTGCTCTTTCTTGAATTAACACTAAGGCCTTCAATCAACCACTTGAAGAAATAAAGCTCCACTCCTTGTATAAAGATCAACCATTAAGTCTTTGAGAGCTTTTCTAACCTTTTTTTACTCTACTACTTACCAAGATCCTTTAATGTCCTTTAATAGATATCTAGTGATGTATGCTTAATTGATTATATATTTATTCCTTAATACTTAGTGATTATGTTATGAAATGCTTAAGATACTTATTTTGATTTATATTTGGTTTTAGGTACAAGTTGATAGAACAAGAACTAAAATGGGCTAAAAGCACATTCTTGGAGCCATCATCTTGATGTTCAAACTTATTTATCTTTGTAAAGTAAGAAGGAGATGAATTAAGGTGGAGATGGGACAAGAAAATGAAAGAAATGAAGTTCCAACAAGCTACACGGTGATGCATGGACTTTGTCACTCTCTGGAAATGTTTAGAAATATTTTAGCAAGCCACAACAACTTACACAATCGTGTAAGTACATAAACGACAGTGTAAAACATGTAAAAACATGAGTTTTGGGTAAATTTTACATACATGGTTTGATATGCACTTGTGTAACAGACCATGTATATCATATAAACCCTAATTTTTGCTATATAAGGACATTTGAGTGGCTAAACATAACATGAAGGGTTGGAGAAACACAAAAGTGGGTAGAATACTTACCTCTTTGAGATCTATGGAGAGTTAAGCTATGTTCTTACCTCTTTGAGATCTATGGAGAGTTAAGCTATGTTTGGTTAAGGTTTATTAGTGCAATGGAATGAAATGTAATATTATTTCATTGTTTGGAAGTAGGGTTTATAATGAAATTGAATGGAATGAAATAGAATAGAAGAAGAGAGTTTCATATTACATCTCATTCTATCATAAACAGTATAAATAAGAAATCTTCGATTTGGGGAGTTTATGATGGAATGTAAAATGATAAACAACTTTTCACTATATATATTATAAACCTTTTTTCTAAACAATATTTCACTATATAATATTATGAACCTTTTTATACCTTCCGAACAACAATTTTCTAATATTACATCAATTTATGCTCTACTCCATTATAAATCATTCATTTCTATTAAAAATCATATGTTCAACCAAACATAACCTTAAGCTTATTCCTTCCCGTATTAAGGGGAAATTAAGGTTGAAAAACACGTTGGAGAATCTCTTAGTTTTGTACTATTGTTCCCTTTCTTTTTATAAATTGTTTATGTTATTCATTGCTTAATGATTTGAGTATTCATGTATGAATGGCTTAAACTTTTTCAATAGATTGTTTTTATATAACCCATTGCTAGAAATCTAGATTACAATACTTAATCGTTGTAACTCTAATTTATTTATTGCAAAACATAAAAAATCAAAGGATTCAATCATGTGAAAAGAGTCCACTTAAATCTGTTTAGGTTTTATAATGTGAATTTAACTCAAACTTTTACTCGATAATATAAAATAATATCAAACATATTTTTTCGTTAAAAATATGTCAAATATGAATACGAAATTTGGGAGGACGTTTTGTACCTAACGACTGTTCTTGTATTTTAACACTCGAGATGAGTTTTTATTAAATGATTACTTGAGATTGGCTCTAAGACCTAATATATTTTACTTAAATATCTTAGCTATGATTTATGAAGTAGGTAATAAACTCACAACATATTTTAATTTAACGGTTTTCTTGTTTGTTCCATTTTCCATCCTTTTAAATTTTGACTGGAAGGGAACAGTAACACTACTTCTGATTTTAAATTGTCTACTGTCGTTTAACTTTATGAAGAAGTCCGTTTACGTTTAAAAAAGTTGATGGATCACTTCACTTGGACTTCTAGCAGTAGTACTTCAAGTCGACACTTAAGACGACAAGGCAAGAGCGAAAACGACAGGTGGGTGGTTGAACAAAATTGTATGATCCTAGGTTTGAACGACGCGTCACGCGATCTTAAGAAAATGACGGAATCTATCTAGCAAGCACTAGCAGACAACAACCCAAAAAAAAACACATATAGCTGTAAGTAGCAGACGTTGGCGACGCCAGAGAGAGATGGTTTGGATGGTAAATACAGAGACAGTAAGAGTAAAAAGAAGTCGGATATGGGGAGGTGCCATTCTTTGTTGGGTGTTTCTCATGTTGGCCACTCCCAGACTTCCTCTCTCCCACAAACATCACCTCTTCGCCGACATGCGCAATTTCCTCGGTCCTATTCTTTCTCCTTCTCTTCGATCAATTATCATTTCCTCTTTTTTTTTTTTTCTCTACTTCTTTTATGACTACTGTCACTGTTACAGGAGTACCTAACACTTTGAATGTGATCACCAATTTCCCTTTCCTCATTGTGGGTGTCGTTGGTTTTATTCTTTCTCTTCAAGGTTGCCTTTTCAATATAAGGTTAGGATTCCTCTTGCTTGCTTCTCTTTTTCTTTTTTGTTTTTTTTACTCTCAATTTGTTCTCTTCATCATTACTTTTGTTATTATTTCAGTTTACGCGGAGAGGTATGGGGGTGGACTCTATTCTTTGGAGGAATCGTGGGTATGTCTTTTGGCTCTGCTTATTATCATCTTAAGCCTGACGATGCTAGAATTATGTGGGACGCTTTGCCGGTTAGTCTTCCCATCTCATTAATACGCTTTTCCAAGTTTACTTTTGGTTTCTTGAGGGAAAAAAATGAAAAAGAAAACAATAGGAAAAAATAGGATATATGCGCAAGTTTGGCATTTAGGATGACATTTTACTGGCATTTAAACTCATGTAACTGTCCCGGTACTGCAAATTGCATAATTGATATACTTGTATACCTGGAGCTTGAGTTAACTGGATTCGAAGTTCCTCCTTTGATTATCATTACCTTCTAAGTGTGTCGTTTTGATTGTTTTTTAACGTTAATTGCTGAATGTAGATGATGATAGCCTATTCTTCTCTTCTCTCATGTTTTATGGTGGAGAGACTGGGGCAAAGGATTGGATTGAGTTGTTTGTTTGGGCTGCTATTAGTTGTTCTACTTAGCATGGTTTATGCAAGGTTGGCTTTTATTTCGTATACAAGATAATCATTTACTTGAAAATCTTATTTTGTCAAAATTTCATAACTTTTTTTGCTGAGTATGGGTTGGTAGTTGTTGCAGAACGTTTAATGATCTTCGGTTGTGCATGTTGTTCCAGCTAATTCCATGTATAGTCATACCAGGCCTGGCATTTTTGTACCCAGCCAAGTATACGCACTCAAAGTATTGGCTTTGGTCGGCAGGTATTCAATGCCTTTTCTTTCTCAAAGTGCTAATTTTGTAGCAACTATTTGATGATACCTCCATATTTTTTGTATGGCTACTCATGTGTGTTGATTAGGAAATTGCCATGTTAGTTGAAGCCTACCCACTTTCCACTCCATAACAAGAATATGAGTTGGAATCTTACATTTTAGTTGATTAAATTACTTTAATTTGGCAAATTGCAGTTCTGATAATTCATATAAAACATCAACTTTTCTATTACCACTTCTTTGTTGTTACTCTTATATTTTACTCCATCTTTTTCAATTCTGCTTGCCTGAAGGGGAAGATATCTTTAACCCAAGTGAAAAAGTGGTGATGAGAAGTACTGCACCACTATGGACAATCACTGATTCAGCTCCTACTAGAAATTTTGGATTTATAAAATGCTTTTGTTGCTTGATTTTTATATTCTACATGACAGACTGGGAGCTAGTATAATTTGGTTAATGTTGCTCGGGTTGGGTGTCCATATCAACAAGATTATGGCGAAGGAAGTGCATAAACTGTCAACTTAGTTGAAAATAGTTGAACTTGTTAATTCAACCAAGGAATGGTGATGGGATTGATTGTTTAAAGGTCAGAATCAGGAAGTATGCAAGGCTATTGTATGTGGCATATATTTATCTTGGATTATGAAGTGAAATAGGAATCTTAGTACCAGGCTATTTGACCTGCTGGTTATGACAATATGGAAATGAAAAGCTAGAAAGGTACAACTTCACTCTTCAATTTCTTCCTTCAACATAGGTCACAAAGGGGTTGCTTGGGAATTTTTCAATGGAAAATTTTCATTTTGATATTATATTTGAGTTTAGTTTTCATGCTTATGTAGATCATAATGGATGCTTTGTTGAGAAGTTGTAAATTTCTTCATGACAGAAATTTAGATAATTGGTAAGACAACTTGAATTGAAAAGTAGAGAACGATTTGAAATTTTTGGATATGAACTTTACTCCTGTCAATAAGATTTTTCTTTCTACTAGCAGGTGGTTATGTATGTGAATATTATACTTGCTAGTTTTATGCTAAGAAATGTAGTTATCAGTGAGCTATGATGTTAAGCTTTTAGATTGGTGGAACAAAAAGGGACACTATTAGATCTTCATCACAAATGTGATTGATATCTATGTTGCAGTTATCAGGTAAAAGGCATTGGTAATTTTGAGGTCAGAAGTTGGTGTTGATTCTTACAGAAAGTTTGTCGTATGGATGAAATTTGTTTTGGTAGTGTTTCATTTAGTTTCTCATCGTTTCTTGGATAACTTGTGAACTGATGGCATTCAAGCCTTTAATGTGGGTTCTTCTGGCTTAAAAGTGGTGCTAGAAAGAGTTTTCTCCCTCCTCCCACTCTCTCATTTTACTAAATTTTCTGTCTTTTACTCCCTGTTTATATTGTTTTTGTTGTTGTTGTTTTAGTCTTTAACTGCTCGGTTGCTTGATAACTTGAACAATTAATTATGTCACGTTTTCTTTTCCTGTTAAATTCTTTTTTTCAGTAAGTCCATGAATCATTTGTTCCCTTTTCCCATAATTTTCTTTTTGTTTTTTTATTTTTATACAGGGGTTTGTATTTTATCCAAGTTTGAAGCTGCTTTTGACAGGAAAATATATAATGCCAACCGATACTTCATCAGCGGGCACTCACTTGAGCACCTTTGCTCGGCAGCAATACCAGTTTTGTTGGCTATTATGCTATTGTATAGAAATACTAGACATCAAAGGTATGTAAGCTATAAAGTTCACCGAGTTGACGTAATGTTTGATTGGCAGCTGCACTTGATGAAAGCTTCTGTGCTCAATATTTGTTTATGATGTTTAATTTGTCTTTTTTAAAAACCTTATTGAAAGGGATCTTTCTAGTCAATTATTCATTTCTTTTATTTGTTCAGATACATCCTCTTTTCATTTGATGTCATCTGTCACATTTGGTTATTTTCTTGGTTCATAACAGATTTTCTTTTCCATATTGACAACTCAATATGAAAAATATCAATGGTGTTGTACGTTTATTGCAGATTAAGTGACATAAAAGAGAGGCCTTGAAGAGGGTGGAGGTAATGAAGATATTTCTGGTGCTACAGCTATCAATTTTCATAGAGTTAGCATAGGAAAAGCTTGTTACATGCAGGAGGCTTTAGATCTTAACCAACTTAATGTAAAATCATTACAATTGTTTCGGATGAATTTTAATGAAATAATTGGACAATTCCAGTTTTCATGCTCGTACCAAATGAGATGACCCTGTCAAGTTGGAAACGAAAATGGAAAATGTTTGATTACACTCCTCTTTTTAGTTGTTCGCTGCTCTTGCTGATTGGCACCAGTAGGCTATTTCTGTTACCAGTAAATAACCTTTTGTTCTCGATGCCTTCTCCTGATTGGCATTACCAGTAAGTGAAACTTTTGTTTTCGATCCCTACTCCTTATTGGCACCATTAAGCCATTTCTATTACAGTAAGTAGCCTCTTGTTCTCTCGATAATGTCTCCTGATTGGCGTCACTGTTTCTACTGCCTGTAAGTAATCCTTTGTTTTCGATCCCTTCTGATTGGCGTCATTAGGACATTTCTATTATTACCAAGTAACTTTTTGTTTTTGATCTTTTCTCTGATTGGCACCATTAGACCATTTCTATTACCAGTAACATTACGCTCTCAACTGAACTATTTCTATTCAAGTAACTAGACCTCTCTCTACCATTTAGAATTCTCCGACTTTTCTTTACTATAAAGATTGTTTTTCCCTTGAATAAGCTCCCTAATTAGCTGTTTTTAGTAAAACTTCCCGATAGCTTTTGCCTATTTCGGGGTACCTCCTCGTGGAAGCTGCGATCGAGGTCAGCTCTAACTACTCCCAAGAGCAGGTGCGACATGAGGAGCCTTGCACAGAGGCTAAGAAGCTAAATGTGAACTTCGCAAATGAGAGCTTTCAAGCAGAGAAAGATTTCCCAACCATACAGCAATCCTTAATTTTGAAAGCTAGATCCAGCAGAGTAGAGCAAAGGAGACACAAGGGGTATCTTGGAAGAAATGAATAGCAAAAAGAGTGGTGCTCCTAACAAATCTTCGAGAAATGTAGTAGCTGTAACTTCTCTACCTGAAAAACTAACTTCCATTCTCCAGTAGTGAATGGAGTTGTTTCTCCTTTAATGGAGATGTTGCAAGCAGGAGTTAAAGCATGGACCTACACCCTTATAGGGTGTTTTTTTGGATAAAGACCTCCTTACCTATTAAGAATTGGGCTCAAGCCAGATGGGGAAGCAAAGGCTTGGATAAAATATTTTTGACAGAAGAAGGCACCTTCATATTCAAATTTACAAATGGTGCAAATTTGAATGAAGTTTTGGAAATGGGACTTTGGCATATTAGTGGTCAGCCAATGTTTGTGTAGAAATGGAGTCCTAAGATGGAATTAGATAGATCTAAAATTGAAACTAACCTTTTATGGATCAACTTCAATAATCTGCACAGGGAGAATTGGACCTTGGAAGATTTAAGCTTCCTTGCAAGCTCAATAATTGAATGAACTTAGAGAATTATGCAAGGCCTAATAGGTATAGATCTTAGTATGTTTTTCTAGGTGTTTAAATGTGTTTTAAAGTATTTTTTAGAAGATTATCATGTGTATAGACTTAGAATTATGTTATTGTTAGTGTTTATTTATGTTCCAATTATTTGTGTGGTTTATAGCATGCTTTAATCTTAATTTCAGGTTTCATGAAGTGTTTAATATGTTTGTGATTGTTGGATATTAGGAAATTGAAGAATGAAGAAGATGTAGGATGCATGAAGTATGTCATGATCGTGATATGAAGCATGATCATGATAGGCGTTGTGTGGGACTGCACGGCTCTTTGTTACGATTGTGACATGAAGCACAATCAGCATAGAGAGGGATGAACAACATGAGGCACGATCATGAGCTCATGCATGATCGTGCCAGGAGGTTCTTTTAGGAGTGTTTTTTTGTGTTTTGAGTGTTCGGGATTATTTTTAGAACCGTACAAAGTGGGAAAACCTTAGACACAACCCTAGAACCCTAAAGCACACTATATAAGAACATGAAAAACACCAAAAAGAGGCAACAACCACTACATCAAAGAAGATCAGAGTGGAGAGATCAAAGCAGAGCTTTAGGAAATTCTAGCATTACAGATCAAGACTTCAATCAGTTTTTATTTCCTTTTCCTTTGATTTTCTTCATAGTCCTTGATGTGTAATTAGATTTCTATGGTGTTAAGGTGTGTAACAAGAGTTGGTAACTTAATAGACCCACAATTATCAGATTAATGAACACTTGAAAAGAGGTCTTAATTGTGAAAGTAATTATCTATAAGATTGCTTCAAATCTAATTTAATAAGTTAGGAGTAGTTTTGTGAATCGGGAGATTGCAAATCTATAAATATAGAATTCAATTAGGGTTACTTGATTAGATCTTGAGATAAAGTAATCAAAAACCTTAGAAATTATTAGATCAAACATAAATTGAATTAACAAAACTAAGGGAAACAAAATAAGGATAGAATAGTTCCTAAGTATTCAACTATGATTAATCTCAATTTTATTGGTAGCTCAATTTTTTATTTGCTTATTTGTTTCATTTTAATATTTGTCATTTATTTTATTTCAAATCAATTTCATGGTAGCTTAGACAAATTTCCTATTCAAATTGTTTTAGGTTTTATAGTCCTCGCGGGAACGATACCCTTGATACTACAAGATACAATTTGTATACTTGCAATATTGAGAGTTTTATTATTATGTAAAACTTGCTCAACAAGTTTTTGGCGCCATTGTCAGGGACTTTTAGCATTAAGATGCTTTGGATTCCTTTGATTTAAGGAAATTTTACATTATTGTGTGATTGCAATTGCATGAGCATAAGAAGCACTCGGAGTTCAAGCAAGGTAGAAGAACTCCAACTCTCAACATCATAAGGTAAGAAAGAGAGATCCGAAGAGCTAAATGTCAAGAAGAGATAGAGAGAACGATGGAGGAAGAATTAAATCACAAAGAGAAGCAAAGAATCCTTATCGACTTCATGAGGCTATGGTTTAATGTGGCACAACAAGGAACCACTCAACCACAAGTGCAAGCAAATTTATTCAAGATCAAATTAGCACTGTTGAATATGTTGCAGACCAATATGTAGTTCTATGGGTTGGCCAATGAGGATCCCAATGCTCGTATGGTGAATTTCCTATAAATATGTGACACTTTCCAATATGATGGTATGTCAGAAGATACTGCTAGGATGAGGCTCTTTTCCTTTACACCAAAGGATAGAGCTAAAGCGTGGTTTCATTCACTTAACCCAGTCAATGTTACAACATAGGAGTAGTTGGTGCGAGCTATTTGTCTAGCAAGTTTTACTTCTAATAAAACCCCCAATATCCGCAAGTATATGGATTGTAAACTTGTAGTATTAAAGGTGTCGATCCCACGAGGAAATAGCTAGAACTAAGTGAACCTATCTTTGTCTAAGGTATTGGGATATGAATTAAATGAAAATAAAATATAAAAAATTTAGAAAAATTTAAATGAAACTAAGAAAATAATCAAATAACAAAGGAGTTACCAAAAATATTTGAGGAACATCAAGGATGAAGCTTAGGATTCATTCTATTGTTATTTTGCTCCATAACTGCTATTGATTCAATTCAACGTCGATTCTAGATTTTCAAATGATTAATCACTCTTTCTCAAGACCTAATCAATTAATCCTAATTTATTAACCATAATTGATTACAAAATTCCAGAATTTGCAACCTCTCAATTCACAAATTCTACCTAATGTTTTCAACTAGTTTTTAAGTGATCTATCGAATAATCGAGTTTTCACACAAGATCTCTCTTTGTATAATTACCAATTTGATATTTGTGAGACTTATTAGGTCACTAAATCTCATTGCCTAATCTAATCATATTACTTTTGGCTCACTCTCTTAGTTTATTATCGAAGTATTAGCGTAACTAAACATCACAACTCTAGAAAATTGAATTGAAATCAACAACAATCAAGTCAAAAAACAACTCAAGAACAAATCCAAATATGAAAATTAGGGCATCCTAAATGTGAATAACATATTCAAATGCAAGTTACACATCAATTTTAATGAAATAAATAAAGGAAAGAAAGAAAGAACTTGATTTGAAATCAAATTTGAAATTTGGAATTTCTTGATTGCTCTTCTTGCTCCTCCTTGTTCTCTCACTTTTGAAAATGGTGGCGGCTCTTTTTTTGAGTATTTTATGTTCTTAACTAGTTCTTGACGATTCTGGAGTTTACCCACTTAACTCTAAAACGTTGAAATTACAAAAAGAGTCGTATGCTGGAAAAGTTGAAATTTGCTAGAATTGCTGATTGCACTCTCTGTCACAATCATGGCAAGACAAGTCACGATCATGACCTACTTCCATACTTCTAGTTCTTCTCTTTTCTTCAATTTCTTGTTTCCATACACTTAAACACATATCACACACCTCTTGAAACATAAAATTAAGCTCCAAATCATATTCAAAACCACACAAACACTTAGAATATAAACAAACACTAATAATAACATAATTATAAGCCTATATACAAGATAATAATCTAAGAAATACTCAAAAGCACACTTAACTATCTATCAAAACATAGTATAATTTACACCTATCACTTTTCTAGATAAGTATTTCCCTCTGACGAAGACAATAAGAATCTTAAAGGAAATTACTAATTTTCAGCAAAATGACAGGGGGGTCTCTATTAGAAGTATGGAAGCGGTACAAATAGTTGCAAAGGAGATGTCCTCATCACAACTTGTTAGAGGAATTCCTATTGAAATTTTTTTACAATGGAGTTCATCCACCCATAAAGGACAACATAGATGTAGCTGCTGGAGGATCAATGATGCTAAAACAATTTAGGAGGTAGAAGACTTGCAAAAGGAGATGACAAATAATAGCTGTCTTTAAACATCGAATCGAAATAGACAACAGGCAACCTTTCAGGATTAGAAGGGAGTGATTGTTGTGGATTCAGTGACAACATTACAGGTTGAAATTGATAACTCAACAAAGCAACTAATTAGCTTGAAAGTCACCTCTTCAACTTCATTTAAAGTAATTCAGTATGGATGCAAGTAAGAAAGTCACATAATAGCATATTGCTTCTTAATGCAAAATAATAATGTGGAGCCACTCAAATATATAGGCCCATAGTTTGGTCAAGGAGGGAATAATCCTTATTCCAACAGGTAAAATTCTAGGTGGAGTAACCACCTAAAATGTTCTTGGTCTTACAATGTAGAAACTCAATGAAAGAATCATGGCTCACCTAGATTTCAGCAAGAGAAGTTGATAGATGGATATTTGAATATATTTTTACACCCACATTAGATGTGTTTTGCTTGATATGTTATACCTTTATCATATATTTGGTACTTAATTTGCTCAAAGTATTTTTTATAGGTTATAATTGCCTCATAAACTTAAATGAGAAGAATTCAGACGAGATCTCAACAGAAATTGAAGATTTGAAGTGCAGAAAGGATGCACGACCATTCGTGCACTCCCCATAGCTCGGGCATCATCATGATTCTTGTAATTTTTGGTTATGTTTGGTCTGATGCATGGGCAGTGCATCTCCCCAAAAGCCTAAATTTCATTATAAAGAGATGTTTTGGGAGGTGAAAGAGGAGGCAGTTTGAGGAGTCAAAGAGCAGAGTTAGAGAGGCAATTCCAAATGTGGAAATCGTTCTTTAGGTGCAATTTTGAATTAAAGTAGTAGAAAACATGAAGAAATCATCAAAAGATCTAACAAAATACAAGATCAAGCCTCTATATCACAAGAACATTCGATAGAATACAATCATGGAGATTTATAATTATTAACCCATTGTTTTTAGTTTGTTTTTCTTTCAGTTTATGTTTAATTTCGTGTTCGATAATGTGTAACTAAATGTCCAGTTAGTATTTAGGTTAGATGAACCTTATGTTAATACTTTCATATGATTTGATTCTCATATTAATGAAATTAGTGTGATTATTATATTGGATTTGATTTCTTGTTTTGTTTATAATCTGATTCATACATAAAGATTGAGAAATCCTAGGTTGAATAGATCTACCGTAACTGGAGGAGTTAAATGTAACTCTAAAGATAGGATGACATAAATCTTCCAAATTACGGTCAAACCTAATAGAGGGATTCATAAATTGGTAATGCAATCCTATATAATTTAACCTGAGTGATTCAGTTAGAAACCTTAGGATTAGTTGTTAGTAGACTCAAGGTTAGCTACTAGCATACCATAGGAGTTTCCACAGTCCGATAGATCATCAAAACAATTGCATGATAAAAGGTCAACCTGTTAAGGGTTTAGGGAGATTCGAAACCTAGATTCCAATTACTCGATATCGATAATTTCCTAATGCTTTGTAAATTCTTTGTTCAATTTCATTACTTAGTTTCTTTTAATAGATTCCAATTACTCGATATCGATAATTTCCTAGTGTTTCTTGAATTCTTTATTCAATTTCATTACTTATTTTCTTTTACTTGCTTAGATTTTTTTAAATCTAAAATCTAAAATCTATCATTGGGCCAGATAATAGGGAAAGGGTAATTATTAGTATTCATCATTTTCATATGATTGGCCCGTATTTGCAAGTACTAGCTACAATTATGTCGTATACTTGCAGTTATTACAATATGGACTAACATAAAATAAGTCAATCAAGTTTTTGGCACCATTGTTGGGGACTTTGATTTTATTTTTTTATTAAATCAGTAAGAGAATGAAATTAATAATAAAGGAAAGTATGTACAAGCTAGAGAGAGTAAGATCTCTCAATACAACAAGCACAGAACAAGACCCCCTGGACAAAGAAAACACCAAAGAGGAAAAAGGTTCTG
>JANZLC010000001.1:20642560-20656079 GCA_026413385.1 Erythroxylum gracilipes
TTTCTGATCTCTGCGTGGATACCTTTAGAGATAGTCTCTATTGGCTATTCAGGTTTGAGGTTTTCATACCAACACCGGGATCCTAGGTTTCGGGAAGGTCCCGGGAACAAAAATTTTTGTTTTCTGCTACTGGAACATATGATGTTCCTCCCGGGATTTTCCTACACAATTGCCATAACATTTCCTACAGATGTCAAACTAGGATTATCCTAGAACGATTCAAAAGAGGACTTCAAGATCTACAACTTTCATGAAGACCTCAAAGACCAATTCTACCTTTTGTGTTTTCTTCTTTCTTACCTTTGCATCGTCTTACTTTTGCTTCATCTTACTTCTGCTTTATCTTACTTTAGCTTCGTCTTACTTTGCTTTCGTCTTACTTTGCTTCATCTTACTTTCCTTTCGTCTTACTTTCCTTTCGTCTTACTTTGCTTCGTCTTGCTTTCCTTTCGTCTCACTTTGCTTCGTCTTACTTTCCTTTTGTCTTACTTTCCTTTCGTCCTACTTTGCTTCGTCTTACTTTCCTTTCATCTTACTTTTATTTCATCTTACTTTTGCTTCATCTTAGATGAACAGCAACTAAGATGATAGCATGAACAGTAACTTCATCTTAGATGAACAGTAACTTCGTCTTACTTTTCCTTTCGTCTTAGTTTTTCACTCTCCAGAGCAACTCCACTTATAATGCACATAACTTTCAGCTCAGATGTCCAAAATTTTCATACTATATACCATTGAAAAGATAAAAGAAAGATCTATAACTCTCCAGAAGGAAACTTTGCCAAAATATATTTATATCAATCCCAAATTTACCTCCAAAGTCCGAAAACGAATTTTACATTCATACACCAATGTACTACACCCAATACTTAACTTCATGACAAATTTTGAGACTCTTAGAGATGGAATTGAAATTTGATGTCTTCATAAGAAATGTAGCTACATATCTCTAGTTTAACTTAAATCAAGAATTATCTCGTTTGGATCACTAGAGAAAATGTTGTGGCTAACAAACCAAAGCATACTCAGTGAACATTTTCCAGATCAACTCTTTATTTCAAAATCTATCCTTAACACAACTCATACCAATATCACCCTTTTCTACTTCATTTACTCCTCATTCTCCACTTAATTTCAAATCAATATCATCTATAAAGAGAATTATAAACCATGATTAATCGTGAGCACTACTAACAGAACATGCACATATATACCTATCCTTCATCACTTACTACACATATTCAACTTCCTTTTTGCTTCCACTTCACTTTTAACTTTTACCTTGATTGTTCCCATTTCAACATCTCTTACCCACCAAAAACACCAAAGCAAAACAAGAATCTATCCACATTCCTTATTCGGTAGTTCTAACTTCTAAGAAAACGTTCGGGGTCCAACACTCTTTATTGATGATTATAGTAGAAAGAAATCGACGAAGTTCTTAATTTCAAATTTTAATGTTTTTAATGCATTTAATAAGTTTAAATCTTTAACTGAAAAGAAAGTGTTTGTGAGATTAAAGCTTTAAGAATTGATAGAGAGTGGATAATTTACTTCTAACTAATTTAAGAGCTTATGTGAGATGTATGGGATTTGGTGTCTCTATCCAATGCTTAGATATCATAACAAAACGGAGTATAGAAGACAAAGAACTAAAAACTCTTGTATATAGTGAGAACAATGATGAAATCAAGAGGATGCTTAAGGAGTGCTAAGTTAAAGTAGTTGTGAATGCAATTTATCTTTTAAACCTTAGTCTAATAAAGAGCTTGAAAGATGTTGTTCCTTAAGAAGCATAAATGAAAGTGAAGCCTTATACATCACAGTTGAGAGTGTTTGACTGTATTATGTATGTGTATGTTTTAAAGTAAGAAAAGGCCAAACTTGATGATCAAATTATTTGTTTTCATTAAATATGATGAAAAAGCAAAAGGCTATAATTTGTTTAATCCAAACAATGGAAAGATTGACATTATTACAGATACTGAATTTGATGAAGAAGCATTTTTATATTAGAGTGATAGGTTTATACTTTACATATTATTAAGATTAAATTATATATAATTTGGCACTCTTATAACATCTTTTATAAGCATTATATGATGTTTTTATGTTTAGTTTATTGTCTTATAAGTGATGATTTTAAAATAGAAATTCTTTTAAAAGAGAAATTCTTGAACTGAGTGCAACCTTCTCCATAGTTGTCTAATAAAGGATATTTTCAAGACATTTGGAAGAGAACTAGAGGAAAAATAACTTTATAGAAGATATTGAAAGTTGACTGAATACCTAATATTTAAAAAATTGGATAAGTTAGCAGAAAAAGCCTAATAGGTGTTGAATTGGCCAAAGGAGATATACGCTTGTCTTTTGCAATGTTTAAGAATGAAAGCATCAGTAGCTAACCAGTTCCAATTATGACGAGGTGTCGGGAAACATGTCTTATATTGGATGGGATAAGCTAAGAAGCAAAAAAAACTAGCGCCCGAGTGGTACATGGGCTAACATAAAACTTATCATAGTATTTAGGCAAAAAGTTTTAGAAGCTAATCAGCACTGGTGCTAGAAGCTGGCAGGATGTGAATTCTTATGTACAATTTTTTAAGATACATTAAATCATAAGTTCTTGGAACTTATGACTATATTTTTTACTCCAAACTATAAATACTATTATTATGTTTAATCTAGGGGACTTTGAAGGGTGTATGACATCCACCTTTAGTTTTCATAGTTTTATTCTTTTTTCAAAATCAAAGGAGGATTAGGGGTAAGATTGGAGGAAACTTTGGTAACTTCTTTAAATCTTTGCTTTATTTTTCCCTTATGTTAGGATTTATTGATTTATGTTTTATTTCAATTATGTTTACTGACTGAAAATCATATTTAGGGTTAGTAATGTATCTTAAGGTAGATATTTTAATTATTAATGCATGATTTTATTATTTGTTCAATTAAATTTATTCTCTTACTGTTAATCATTAAATTTGTAGCTGGCCACTATAGGTTCAATTTTAGAGATGATATGAAGGACTAAAAGGTGAAGTGGGATCTATACAATAAGAAATTAAACACCTTAAATCTATAAAACTAAAGTATCCTAGACTATTATGATGGCAAATAGATTAACTATGCTTAATAAGTTTAACTATATTGAATTATACATCAAGAAGTGATATTCAATATAATTTTATGCCTTAGCATAGGGCAAAGATACATTAGATTAATCTTATTTCAACCATGATAATTGGAATTATACCAAAGTGAAAGCTAAAGCCCTACATTTTTCCTTATTGAATTCTCTTCATTTATTTATTGGCATTATATTTTTAAGTTTATTAGTTTAATTATCTTTTATTGATTCTTGTATTTTATTTTATTGATTAACTAAGGTTATAGGATTAGTGATATAGTTCCTTTAGGATCTATACTCTAGATTTACAATATTTTTAATAACTTGTTATAATTGACTCTGCATACTTTTAGATATATTATAAATTAAGATTTTGGTCTTATTAAAATGGATTATACAATTATTATTTTTATTATTCTTATTTTATTTCACTTTTTCTATTATTTGTATGTTAGGTAGTTAATGCGTGAAAAGAAATCCAGGAGTGAAAACTTGGACAATCTATTTCAATTTGATCCTGAAATTAAGCAAACTTGTAGATAAAACAAAGTGAAAAAGGAGAAAGAGATCGCTGCAAATCAAGACAATATAGTAGTTAGCTTGGAGCAAAAGAAACCATAAAATATACGTATGAGGGGCATCCATATGCTAGTGATTAATGCAAGTCTATCATGCATTAGATAAAGTTAAAGGTCAGGAATAATTAGAAGAAGTAAGTAATCTCCTATTACTATTGACCTTTAATGCATCATCAGGCGAAGATACAATTATACATTCTTCATAGCCTTATCGAAGCAAGCTTTGAATAAGATGTTTCCTTTACTACATACGAGATCAAGTAAGCGTATGGTTAACCTCAATCAAAGAGAATTCTTTTAAAGAGTGGGACTAGGTTAATGATACATTCATACAGAGATTTTTCCCTCTGTATATGATCACCGAGCTAAGGAAGCATATTTAGAGCTTAAGGGAAGGATTCCATGATGCTTAGATAATATACAAAGTTATGCTTAATCAATGGCCATATCTTCAATATTCCTTGTAATCGGTGAGATAGTTCTTCTAGAAACGCCTCACTCTTACATGTCTTTGGTTAACAATATAGCTTAAGGGGCTACTTATATAAAAACTAATGAAGAGGTTAAGGAGATTATTAAGACCTTCACACAAAATTCATCAAACAAATTGGTAAGGGAAAAGTTAAAAGCTTCCTTTTATGAGGTGCAAACATCTTCAGATTTGACATCATAAGTAGCTAACCTATCTAAATAGATGATGATGTTTATAAAATGAGACATGGGAAATAGAGAGAAATCTTATAAGTGTGACATATTCATGAATGAATAAGCCTTCGTTGAATTATAATGAGTAAAATACATGGCTATCGATAGACGAAAGGAAGTCATAAGGGATGATCCTTTTTCCAAAAGTTACAATTTAGGAATCACCCAAAATTTTCATAGGAGGAAAGATCTAGAGAGGGAAGACCTTAGGGACTATTTGGGTTTCAAAATAGGCCTTAGTTTTAGCAACCATTGCCATCAAATAGGAATGTCATGAAATAGATTTGCTGAGCAAATTTTACCTAATATAAAACCCTCAATATTCGTAAGTATAAAGATCGTGACAGGGGTTGGAGAATCCCGTGTCTGGTGAGGGTCTATCACGACCATAAAAGGGGTGTCATGATCATGACCTAGGATAATTTTTTTTCATGATCGTGACACTTGGGAGGAGTCTTCTATCATGACTGTGACACTCATGTTACGATTGTGACCTTACCTTTTAGCCCAAGCATGCTCCAACTTCCTTTAATCTTCTTTTATTTGGGTTCATTCACTAACAAACACATCAAAACATCTCAAGAACATAAGATTAGGGTCAAACATCATACCCTAAACATATAACACTTAAAAGCATAAATAGAAAATCACATTAACACAATTCTAAGCCTAAACATGCAATAATCATGTAATCAACACTTATAAACATACTAAAACACCAACTAAAACATAATATAAATTACAAATATCAACATCCCCACACTTAAACTTTTGTTTGTCCTTAGCCAAACAAGAAAACAAATATAAACCCAAACATACCAAGCAATAACACATACATTCATACATATGCACTAATGCTACAATGGCATCTAACATCATAAAACCAAGTTAACCTCAGACAACAATCATTTAAGTTGTTCCAACATATTAACTTATGCAATTTATGGCCAAGTACTTGGGATTAAATATACATACTAATTAAGACATTAACATCTTATTCATTCATCTAAAGAACTTGTACACACACATTGATAATTAGTAGTCAATCAAAATTGCAATTTTCACTAAATAAATTTTCATGAAAATTCTTGCTACTTACAAAGATCGGTAGGATTTATTTATTAAAACACTTTTTTTAATTTTCTTTAATATTGACCTAGTCTTTTGATGCCAAATTAAACATTTTGTTGTGAATTTCCCCTAGTTATTCAACTAGGTCACTTTTTATTAATTGGATTAGTTAGAACGTCATTCTAGCCTTTTGATGCAAAGATAAATATTTTGTCGTGAATGTCCCCAATTTTTTAGTTATATCACATTCTTAACTAGCTACTAGCTCTATTTATTACCCGAAGGCCAGGGATATAGTTATTTACTAAAGATACACACATTTTTTTCACATTTTTAATAGCCTACGTGATTTCTTTTATCTAATTGTCCTTATGAAAGATTACTAATGATGCTACTTATTCAACTGACTTATAATTATAAATGTATGTAACAAATTTCCTAAGGTGAACGAACTCACGTTATAACCTAATTAACATGCATATTTAACCAAAGATACTTAGAACACAAATTTCACAAGCTAATATGCCTTTACAACTTCAATGACTATGTTCAAAGCTAAACTACTTCCATCAAGTTATAGTCATTGACACATTCACACAATTCACACTTATGCTCACATCATGTCAACCTAATAAAAAACAAATAATATAATATGCAAATTCACCCTAATGATGATAGTAGCAATGGAAACTTCCCCGCACTTGGACAATACATTGTCCTCAATGTGAGGAGAACCAACAACATATAAAGGAAACTAAAAATGACAAGGAAAAACAAGAACAAAAAGAAAAAAGGTCAGAGCATGAAACACGTTATGGTGATTGAGGTGATGATGGTGATGACGGTGTTAGAGATGGGATCTAGGGATAGAAATCTGGCCCGGTTTGAAGTTAATGGACCAGGCCCGAGTTGAATAACTCACGGGCATGTATTGCACGGCCGGACCAAAAGTGACAAAATGACATCATTTTTTAAATCTTTTTTAAAAAATGATAAATCAGGACGGATCGGGCTACTGGTTGGTCTGTCTATAGTGGGACTATGAGTTAGCCCCTGGCCTGGCGTGGCCCAGCCTATTACCATCCCTAATGGGATCTAAACACCTTAAGCAATGAAGTGTTTATGGATCTTTTGACTTCGTGGCGTTGCTATCGTGGTTCTTGCGCCATCTCCTTCAAAAGTTTGTTGTCTGAAACCAAATATGGTTGACCCCCAAGCTTGCTTCCCTATCTTATAATTGCTTTGAAAGAATAAGATAATTAGCAATCCAAATCATTAAAAAACTTATTTTTAGAATTTTAAAAAACTAACGACACAACAATTTCAATCTAACAATCAAGAGTGCTAAGTTATGGTCATTAGCTTAACCTTGCATCCTTCAAAACTTAACCGGAATCAATTATTAGTAGCTTGCTACCACCCTTTTTGGTCACTGTCAATTAGTAGCTTGTATATAAGCTATATGTGGTGAGATGCTAAAAAGGGCATGATCACTCAAATTAGTAAGTCAAAGTAACTTTAGTAAACGCCCTTCTCGATAACAAACTATCAACATAATCGGGAATGATAAAATCCCTTGAATATTTGAAAAAATCAAACAATTTGTGTTGTAGGAACTTGGATTGTTCATCTTGTTTTACAATTACCATTGTCCACTCTTCCGGTTCATCTTCTTGAATAGGGACTTCTAAATTTTCCAAAGTAGCCCTTCTCTTGCGCTTTGATATACTCATCCATTATGCTATTTTCATGCAAGAATTGTTTTCCTTTGGATGTTTCAATTCGTTGTTCATGCTAAACTCCAATTGCTCATCACCAATTCGAAGAAGCAATTTGCCTTTATAAACATCTATCAATGCTTTCCCTATGTTTATGAAGGGTCGTCTAAGAATTAGTGGACATTTCTTATCCTCTTTGAAATCTAATATGAAATCCACTGAAAAATGAACTTATCCACCTTTGTGATAGCATCCTCCACCACACTAAATAGCTTCATTATGGATCAATCCACCAACTGAATAAGCATTGAAGTTGGCTTCATATCATCGAGCCCCAATTTCCTAAACGTCGATAAAGACATAAGAATTATACTTGCACCTAAGTCGCATAAACACTTTGTAAATTCTAACTCACCAACCACTCAAGGTATTGTAAAGCTTCCAGGATCTTTCAGCTTCAAAGGCATATGACTGGTGATAATAGAGATACAACTTTTGGTTAGTGTAACCGTTTGATTCTCTTCCTAAGTGCCCTTCTTTGTTAATATGTCTTTATGAAACTTTGTGTACTTGGGCATAGGTTTCAATGCCGTCACAAAAGATAGATTAATTAACAAAGTTTTCAAATTCTCCATAAAATTTTAAAAATATGCATCCAGTTTGTTCTTTATTTATAGTTGGCAAAATGGAATCTTAGGTGGACATAGTGGAGGGGCAATGTAAGGATGGTACTCACTCATATCTATATCCTTCTTCATTTCTTGGTCTTTTTCTATGTGGGTTTCAAATCTTTTTCTATTGGTTGCTCTAGTTTTTTCCTACTTATGAGTGTTATTGATTTGAGTTGCTCCCTTATTTTCTTCATTTTTTCTTGGGGAACTCCCCTCACTTATTGTAGACAATGCATTTGCCAATTGGCTCATTTGGACCTCCAAATTATGAATAGAAGAGGCAGGACTTTTAATAACTTATTCAGACTTCTCTTCCAGTCTTTTATGAGTGTTATCTATGTTTATAAGCTTTTCTAAGATTTTGTCAAAATAATAGTCAGTAGAATTGGATTTCTGTTATTGAAATCCAGGTGGCCCTTGATTTCAAAATTGACCTCCTGCATTGTTCGACCAAGAAAATTTTAGGTGGTTCTTCCACCCATGATTATAAGTATTAGAGAAAGGATTATTTACTCCTTCTTGACCAAATTGTGCTCCCATACAGTTGAGTTGCTTTGTTTCACCGATTTACGTCAAGAAGCAATCAATGATATTATGGTTTTCTTGTCCACATAATATACACCTACGCTGAATTGCTTTAACTATAGTTGATGAAGAGGCTTTCATGTTATTGAGTTGTCAAGTTAAATTGTCAATCTTCGATTGTATTTCTATAATCGAATCAATAGTAGCTCCCTTGTAATCATGAAAGGATGTTTGTTGTCTACAACTATTGCTTGCCATCTCATTAGTGATCTTCCAGATGTTGCATCATTGGTACCCCTAGTGGGTAGATTAACTCCATTGTAGAAGGTTTGCCATAGGAATTATTTGGGTAATTATGGTGAGGACATCTCCTGTACAAATCCTTATAACGTTTGCACACTTCATAAAGTTTTGCCCATTGCTTTGTTGGAAATTTGTGATTTCCTTTATCAACCTTGTTGTCTTTGTCAAAGGGAAGTACTTGCCTAAACATACACATACCGACTACTCCCATTTGTGATGGTTGTTGGGTTTAAAGAGTGATACCATGCTTTGGCTCTATCCCTTAGTGTGAAGGTAAAAAAGCCTCATCTTAATAACATCTTCTGACATTCCATAATATCGGAAAGTTTCACATATTTTTAGAAAATTGACCAAATAGATGTTAGGATCCTCATTCATTAACCCATAAAATTGCACATTTGTTTGCACATTGGTTTGCGACATGTTCAACAGAGTTGGTTGAGTGATGCCTTGGTATGTAGTATTGAGTCCTTGTCTTATGAAATCCGTCAGGGTTAGCTGCTATTTTTCTTGGTTATGTTCTTCTGCCATTGTTCTTTTGGTCCATTCTTGGTGTCTCACTTTTCGAATTGCTTATTATAGTCTCGTGATATCAACTGCTAGATTTTTTAAGATCTTGCTTGAACTCTGAGTAACTCTTATGTTCAAGCAATTGTACGAACACTCGAAAAGAAGGAAAGAAATTCCTTATAACAAAGGAACTCAACTAGTCCTAAACTAACTCCCCAGTAATGGTGCCGAAATCTTATTGAGCAAGTTTCACCTAATATAAAACCATCAATATCTATCAGAATATAGATCATAAACTTTTAGTAATTGAGGTATTGATCCGATAAGGAATCAGCTAAAACTAAATGAACCTAACTTTGTCTACGGTTTAAAAAATGTGATTCAAATAAAAAAAAATAATGCAATCAAATTGAGTACTTAACCACTTAACAATTTAGTTTCCACAATAAAACAAGAGTGATCAGTTGTGAAAGTATAGGATTCATTATATCGTCATTTTGCTACCTTAACCATTTTTTATTCTGTCAATATCAATCCTAGATTTTTGAAGGGTTGATTACTCTCTCTCAAAACCTAATCATTTAACCCTAATTAATAATCCCTAATTGATTATGAAATTCTAGATTTGCAATCTCTCGATTACCAAAATCAATCTAACATTTTCAACCAGTTCTCAAGCAATCTATTAAATAATCGAGTTCTCACACAAGATCTCTCTTTGTATTATTGATTTGATATTTACACGACTGATTAGGTTGTTAACTCTCATTACAAAACCTAACAAAATAACTATTGACTCACTCTCTCGATATATTATCAGAGAATAGGTAAACATAAATATCACAACACCCAAAACATTTCGTTGAAATAAAAAATAATTAAGTCACAAAATGAGTTAAGAAAAAATATTAATATGAAATTAGAACATCATCAACATGTTCAACATTCTTAATTGCAATTCATGCGTCAGGAAAAATAAAATAAATAAAAGAAAAAAAGAAAAACTTGATTAGACTAGTCTGGAGTTAGCTAGGTAGTTGCTGCTCCTCTTTCTCCCTTCTTGCTCTTCCTTGCTTCTTTATTAATTTGAAAAGATAGAGAGTAGTTGTTTTTGGTCTTTTGATGTTCTTTTTTATCTTAGGGTTCATTTTAGGGCTTACCCTGGTCATTTTGTTCAAAAAATACCCTCTAAGCATCAAAACAGATAGAGAATCCTGTGTCTGGCAAGTGTTTGTCACGACCATGACAGGGGTGTCATGATTGTGATATAGAGTAAAAACATTTTGCCACAATCGTGAGACTCTATACACGATTAGGACACTAGGGAGGAGTCTTTTTTCATGACCATGACATTGATGTCATGATCGTGTGCTCCAACTTCCTTCAATCTTCATTTATCTGGGTTCATTCACTAACAAACACATCAAAACACCTCAAGAACATAAGATTAAGGTGAAACATCATGCCCTAAACCACATCACACTTAAAAGATAAAAAAAACAATCACATTCATATAGTTATAAGCCTAAACATGCAATAATCATCTAATCAACACCTATAAACATACTAAAATACCTATTAAAGCATAATATAAACTATAACTATCAAGATTCTCAAGCAATACATGTCTTCCCTAGATGAAAAATTGGAGAAATTAAAGAAAGTAGACAAACATAAATCTCAAATGAGTGGACCTGAAAAGGTTGTGCATTATGATTTGTGCATCAATTTATAACATGAAGGTACAAGTAAGCCACTTAGCTAAGGCGAGGATTAAAAGACATTCAAGCAAGATTTATAGTAATAATAAGATGAATCCTATTTATCATGTGTTATTTTAGACTCATGGTGGCACACCACTTGATTTTAATATTGCTAGAGAAAAGAAAGTGAGAAAGTCAAGAAAGAATGAAAGGAGGAATGTGGAATATGTGGACAGAAAGGAACCAAGGATTGTTCCATCTTTAATTGGAAATAATTAAGATTGGCCCTCGAGACTTGTTATTAAGCCTTATGTGCTGCAAATTCCTTTCCCTCATAGGCTAAATAAGAAGATAAATACATAAAATTTCATGAAATTCTTATGTCTTTACGAACTTGCATATTAATATACCCTTCACTGAGATATTAGTTTAGATTCCTATATACGTGAAGTTTCTAAAGGAGATTATAGATTTTAAAAAAAATTACAAGAGTATGATACAATGACCTTAGTTAAGGAGTGAAACAAATTCTTATGCAATAAATTATCTCTAAAGTTGAAGAATCTAGGTAGTTTCATTATTCCTTATCAATTTCGTGCTTTTGATGCTATTAAGGGTTTCTATGATTTACATATAAGTGTTGATACTATACCTTTTTATATTTTTAGGAAGATAGGAACAAGGAAGCTTAAGTTAACGAATATGTCACTATAGCTAACAAATTGTTCAATTAAGTGTCTAATTAAGGTAGTGGAAGACCTATTTATGAAAGTTGGAAAATTCATCTTTTCCACTGACTTTTTAGTGATAGACATAGAGTATGACACTAAAGTCTCTATTATCTTTGATAAAACCTTTTTAGATACCAGAGGGGCTATCATTGATATTGTTAGGGGAAAGACTACTTTTAGGTAAGATAAGGACCAAGTGAAGTTCCACATATATAAAACAATGAAAAGGCCTCTTGCCTGAAACGATGATTACTATAAGATGGCGTAATTAACCCTAGTATGCATAAAGATTCTAAAGATAGTGTTGATGATTCATTAAAAATATGTAAACCTTTAGGACTCGAAAAAAAGAGAGGAGGATCAAACCATTAATAGTGTTTCTAAGATAGAAGGACAACTTGAGGCTTTAATATCTATCATAAAAGCATATGACCTAAAGTCAAAGATATTGCCTCCTCATTGGCATTATGCAAACTTAGGAGATAATAAAATATATATACTAATTTCTCTTCTTTTTTTCTATATAAAGAAGAAATTATACTCATCAAAATGGGGATATTTGATGAATAAAGAGCTTAAATGGAAGTCCAACTAAAAAAAATTCTAAAGAATTTCTTATTGGGCGGCAACCTGATGATTCTAAATTTTTTCTTTTCTTTTTCTTTTTTCGTTTTTGAACATTTTTACTAATTTGTATTCTCTTTTGTAGGTAAAATTTTGCAAGATTTGTTAGAGTTTCACCTTAGTAAACTTGCATGAAATCAATAGAGACTTCTCGTCCTTAATTACCCCATATGATTGAGTTTACCATATTATTTATTTGAAATTAATAGTTATGTCATGTTTAAATGTGTGGGTGGAATGTAATTTCTAAGATGGTTCTTTAGTTTTATGTTTTAACTAACATCTTTTCTTTGTTAAGTTTCGATGCAATGTGTGTTTAGGTTGTAGCTTTTATATTAGTTGTTAATCCATACATACATAATATTTTTAATGATTAAAAGGTTATGGAGAGAATAATTGATAGAAAGAAGATGGAAAAATTAAGTATGGATCGAGGGTTGCAACAAATAATTAATGCTACTTTGCAAGATAGGACAGGCACAATTATCAAAACATTATAAGAGAGTGTTAGCAAATAGAACAAAATAGGTGTTGGTATAAGAAGTTTATATAGTTTTAAGATTAAGTAAAAATGTTGGATCCCGTTTCCGAAACCCAACCCTATTGACAAAATACCTATTGGAACCCCTCTCAGGTGAGTCGCGGGCCCGATGTCCTGCGTGACATCTGGACGCGCATCTCACGAGGGAGAGATTCCTCACCACGCAAGAAACCTCAAATCAAACTTAATTTAACGTCATCCGAACAAAACTTGATAAATTTACCCTAATTATCCAATTTCGTATAAAATCGTCACATATCATCCGAAAATCCAACTAAAACCCGACACTCTTATTTTACCAAAAAGGGGGTAGAAAAATTTTACTAGTTAACTCATGATTCGAAAATCGTGCAAATCGGAGGTCAAACGGAAAAGAGACAAAGGAAATAAGAAAAAAGGGTGTTATATAATGTATTTCAAACATTTAGAACTAATTTAGTCATTAAGAGAGTCATAAGTTGTTTTCAAAGTTTTAGCCCAAACTCAACTTCTCCTACACCATGCCAAAAGTTTGAAAATTCATATCTTTTGGTACGATAGTCGAAAAATGTCGTATTTTACCTCGATGGAGAGATAGGAAGGTGCTTTAAAACTGTCATGAAGGAAGCAAGACTCAAGTCAATCATTAAAAGGGGTAAAATTTTGCTTGAAGTTGCTGCCACAAATGACCAAATGAACAGTACTCGTGAACAGTGGCAGCAATCTTCCA
>JANZLC010000001.1:20682157-20696186 GCA_026413385.1 Erythroxylum gracilipes
CGTTTTGTTTCCAAAGTTTTGCGCTTGCGGATGTCGGTATATGTTTCTGTTCGTGTTCGTTCGCTTTGTATTTGATTTGATTCGTTTTTCGATTAGCTCGCTTTTCGTTTTTTTTCGTTTTTGTTTTCCGGTTGGGATCCGGTTTTCGGATCGGGTTCCAACACAAAAAAGATGAGTATGACTACTATTCAAAAGACTAATATCTTATCTTAAGGTTCCCATTCTTCTTTTAATTTTGATACATTTTTGTTATCTACAATTTTCGTTGGAATAAAGGAACCATTAGAAACTATTTTTCATAAGTTTATATTTTTGGCCATTAAAAAAATCCTAGCTTTTCAATAAAGATAATCATTACCCTCAAAGAAAGGTGATCTACTGATGTTTGTCCCTCTTGGTTGAATGATGATGATGATGCACCTAAGCATGTCATTATGATCTTTTATATAGGATTTTGTTAAAAATACTAGCCTAAAAGACCTACTCTAATATCATTTGTTAGTCCTTAATAGCACCCAAGAGGTGAATAAATTGGATGTTTGTAAAATTCAACTATTTTTTTAATCAATATACACAATCAACAACAATCAATATTAATAAGTACGAGGCAATTGCTTAAAACAACAATAACAACATCCCAATAAAAATTCCGCTGAGATGCAGGATCTGAGAAGATCCAATAATATGTAATCTTACGTCTAACTAGTCAAAAAGATGTTTTTGATAGACTCACATGAAAAAAGAGGGAAAAAGTTTTTTGAAAAACGAATTGGAAACAAGGAAAAAAGAAAAAAGAGAAATAATGATGATGATGATGATGATAATAATAATAATAGCCAAGTTCTCCGTAAGCTCTAATAAGGTCATTTCATGTTTGATTATCTCCCTTCAATTCTTCTAAGGTCTTCCTCTCCTTCTCTTATAATCCCTAAGTATAATCTTCTCACATCAGAGTCAGGATATCTCCCCTTAGTTTGTTTAAACTACCTAAATCTTGTCTCTTTTAACTTATCATCAATGTTAACCACCTTCAACTCGTCTCTTACCACTACATTCCTCACCTCATCTTTTCTTGTAAGATTGCATATTCAATGAAGCATTTTCTTCTTTGCCACCATTAAATTATGCTTATGCACCTGTTTGATGGGCCAACACTATGCCTAATAGAACATGGCTGACTTAATTGCTAAACTGTAGAATTGACTTTTTATCTTGAGTGTATTTTCTTGTCACATAAAACCTCTGATAAGCCCTTCTATTTAAGCTACCCTGATTTGATACGATCAACTATGTCATCATCTATTTCACCATTGCTTTTTGTGATGTATCTAAGTTACTTAAAACAATCTTTTTGTGGGTAGTTGTAATACATATAAATGGTCTAACATTATGTAATTAATGGATATAAATGTCTTATTTTTGTGGTAACAATCAATGTACTTAATGGAAGCACATATTTGTTGGTTTGCCTGTACATAAGCATGTAATCTTTGATCCCTTAAAGGTATCTCAATACTTTCTTTGCAGCTCTTTAATGATTTAATCCTATGTCACTATGTTATCTGCCTAATATTCCAACAGTAAATGCAATGTCAGGTTTTGTTCAAACATGAGCATACATTAGGCTTTCGACTGCAAAAGCATACATAATGTTTTTCATTTGTTCCCTTTCAATATCATTATTTGGGTATTGGTCCAAATTGAACCTATTGCTTTTCAAATGGGAGCTACACTTGGTAAACAATCTTTCATTTGAAATCTCTCTAAAACTTTATTAATATAGGCTTCCCAAGATAAACCAAAATTATCATAGAATCTTTCTCGATAGATCTTAATGCCAATGACGTAAGACACATCACTCATATTTTTCATATCAAAATTTTTAGAGAGAAATTGTTTCACGTCATGTAACAAACTCTTATCATTGGTTACAAGTAATATGTCATTTACATATAATACAAGAAAACAAAATTTACTCCTAATAACCTTCTAGTATATACAATAATCCATTATATTTCTTCAAAATTAAATGATGAGATAATATCTTGAAATTTTAAATACCACTAGCGAGATGCTTATTTTATCTTTTAAGCTTGCAAACCAAATGTTCACCATTACTAGAGGAGAATCCTTTTGGTTGTTTCATATAAACCTCTTCATCTAGGTCAACCCAATGTGGTAACATTACTTAATAAATAAACGCTAAGTTTATTCTAGGTCCAATGTTGGAAATTCGCAAGCGGAGTAGTCTCACATCAAAAAGAGACATAAGGATGAAGTTAGTTATACACAAAGATAAGACCCATAACTCATTACCTTAAGATATATGAGCTCATTTAGATCTAGTCCAATTTCTCCCCAGAGCCCCTCAAAACCCTTCATTAGTATTAGAGTTAGGTTGGCAAAGTTTGATGAATAGAGATTCAGATATTTGGGTCAGGTGAATGGGTGATTCAAGAAGTGACTCAAATGGCTTTGAATAAGATATGAGTTGAGGGAAAACTAGTCCGATATGAATGGATCCACTTGTGAAGGGAAAATGTTAGAAATTCACAAGTTGAGTTTCGCATGAGATATGAATTAAGGGAGAGTTAGTTCGATATAGATGGATCCACTTGTGAAGGCAAGATGTTGAAAATTCACAAGTAGAATAAGCCCTTGAAGTGAGTTATATACAAATATATAACTCATAACTCAATGTCTTAAAGTTTTAGGTTGAAATATGGTGTTATATTATATATGGGCTCACTTGGAACCGGTTCAATTTCTCTCTAAACTCCCTCAGAACTCTTCAAACGAAAAATTGTTTTCATTTTTATTTTTATTTTAATTAGAATTTTGTATTTATTTTTAGTTTTTAACTCTAAATGTTGACTCTATTATAAATATGTTAAAAATCAAGAATATTCATATTGGTTCTTACTGTCATTCAAATAAACTTATTACATAGATTTAAAAGTGTTATATTAAAATTGTGTATTCCATGTCAAATGCTATATCAATTTACTATTGCTATAATATGATATTAATATCCATCAATATTAAATATAGT
The DNA here is from genome assembly GCA_026413385.1 of Erythroxylum gracilipes. Classification (NCBI taxonomy): domain Eukaryota; kingdom Viridiplantae; phylum Streptophyta; class Magnoliopsida; order Malpighiales; family Erythroxylaceae; genus Erythroxylum; species Erythroxylum gracilipes. Next base: position 20,685,210 of record JANZLC010000001.1, read on the forward strand.
TTAAGATAATTTTTTAAAACTATAAAATAATGTCTCATTTTATATTATTATAATTAAAATTAAAATTTTATTTGAAATTTTAACTCAATAATCTAATTTATTAAAATTATTATAAAATATTTTATTTTATAAATATATAATAATTATTAATTAAAAGTGCTTTATATTTAGATATAATTTTTCAATTTAATTCTTTAAATTTCTTTAATTAATAATTTTTATTCAATATTTTTTAGATTTCGGTACCCATCTCTATACTAACTAGTACAATACAAAATTTTATAGTACGTTTCAACAAAATATCCAGTACAGTACAACTTTTGGTCTAATAAATATACATAACATAGCTATAAGTATCTAAAATTAGCGATATTCTATTGTTTGAGTGTTTCTATGTTTGCATGCAACGTAGGTTCATATTTAAATCAAAATACAATTAGTTGATCGAACAACATATTCGTTGAATCATCTTCCAGGATGTATGCATAAAATTTAGAAAGTATAAAATTTAGTGTTCTTTCAGATATAACTAGATGTAAACATCTTAAATTGAAAAATTTTAGATTTATAAAAATGTTAATGTATTAAAAACAATACTTAATATATAATTGTATTATTCGATTAGATCAGTACCTGTTTATTATTTAGAAATAAAATTGCGTATTATTAGACTTTCTCAAATTTCACGTGCTAACAAAATTTTTAGTGGATATTGTTATTATACTAATGCCAATTTATGGTAAACTTCTTCGATGTTAGATTAATTTTTCATAATTAAAAACTTAAAAATTATAAACAGTTACATAATTTATTCCGAATTTATTTCCTAAAAAACTCTAGTCGTCAGCCTTCCCTAACGCTAGGAACTGCAAGTACTCATCTGAGTTAGCAAATTGCTACGGGCTCTTAAGAGTTACAGGCAGTTTGAATCATTAGCAGCGTATAAAAAAGGCAACCAACTTTAACAGGCCCAAGTTGTTCCGAAACTAACCCAACTGAGTGGTCGGGGCAATACCGAAGCTGTGACCTGTGATGTCCATGTTGGAGTCTATAGTGATGTTGGGCACAAGCGTGTATTGTAATAGTTGCAAATATCAACGAATACTATACTTCCTCGTTTAAAAAATTTATAGAATATAAATATAAATATATATTTTATTTATTTATGTTTATATATTTATTTATATATTATTTATTTACTTTATTTACTTTAATTTTTTTCTTTTTCTAACTAGTGCACAGTTTATTTTAGATTATTTATCGCTTATTAATTAATTTATTCTACTAACTTAACATGGAATATATTCATGTGATTCAAAAGAGAAAAGAAGCAAAAGGAAAATTGAAAATAATAATAGCAAGAAAAACAAAGGCCCAATTTGGTGAAGAGCTTTTCAGCTATTTATCATCTGTTTGACTCAAATAAGCTATTTGACCTATATTGAAAAGTTTTTTATTTGTTTGGTTAAGAACTAGTTGGGCTGACTGGTTCAATCCAATCAGCTAATTTTTTATAAGCTCATTAAATGCAGCGTTTAAAGTTAGCTGATTTGTTTATGACAATCTTACCCTTTGTCATAATGAACACAGTTATACACAGTGGTGAGGTTTTACAATTAGGAATGATTCGTACGTTTTTATTTTATTATTCTTATATTTTACGTTATTTGTACAAATTTTTCTCTAATTCCTGTTCATTTGGGACTTTTGGGAAGAGATATTAATGAATTTCTATTTTTCATTTAATTTTTAGTTTGTATGTTTAAAATAAAAATATAAAAATAATTTAATATTAATAGAAATGCAATTATTTATTATTATTAATAATATTTATAAACTAAATAAATTTAAAAGTAAATTATTTTTTATAAATGGAATTAATTTTTATTATTGACCATAGTTATAAATTAAATAAAATTAAAAACAATTTTTTGTAAATAAAATAATTAAATAAGTTTATGTTAATCTCTTATATAATATTTATTTATAAATTATGAATTATATTTTATTACAATAAATAATTAAATTAATTAATTAATATTATTGATTTTTAATCATTAAAGTAAATATAAGTTATTTTTTAGAAGTTAAATAAAGAATTCATTATTGGCTTTGAAGAGCATCATAAAGGACATTACAAAATGTTTTTAAAATCATATCCTTATAAGTTATTTTATACATAAACAATTAATAGTAAACAGTTAATTTTACCAAACATCTCTAACAAACAGCTAATACAATCTGCTAATCAAATCAGCTGATATAATCAGCTATCAACTAACAGTTAATGCTATCAGGTGATTGCCAACACTCAAATTGAGTTATAAAATATCTTCTTTTTTCTATTTCAAACAAAGTTTTGGTCTCACCCCGAATCACAAAGATTTTTATACCAAATTAAATTAGGAAATATTGGTTATTACACTGAATTTTTGAAAAATATTGAGTCAAATTTAGAAATTAAAATTTTAAAAAATTAAATTTTGAAATAAAATATTTTAAAATTTATTATTATGTCTAATATATTAATTTAATAAATAAATTTATTGAATCAAAATTTAAAATACTTTTCTAATTTTATTTAATCATGATATATATCTAAATTTTAAGAGAAGATTAATTTTTTATATGATAAAATAGTTTTTATGCTCATTGAATATTTTCATCCTTTATACATTATTTTTTGTTTTTTAATTTATTTTTCAACAATCATTCTAAATAATTGTTTTTAGTTTTCTAACATAGGCACGTAGGTTTAATTTATTTTTCTAACGTATGAATTAATTTTATTTAATATTAATTACTTATTACTAATTAAAATTAAAATTAATATAACTTAATTATTTAGGTTATTATTCTTTTTAAGGTGTTTAAAAGAATTCCACATAAGTTATACCTTTTAAAAGATTTTTTATAATTAGAGATTAAATTTTAATTATATATAATTAAGATTATATTTGATAATTTTAAAGAATTATTCAAAAATAGTATTTAATATTAATCGATACTAATATTGTACAACAATAGTACCTAGTAAGAGTCTCGCTGAAAAGCGAGATTTAAAGAGGTCTTATAGTACCATCTCACTGAAAAACGAGATTTAAAGAGATCTTGTAGTACATAACCTTACCCCTATATAGTGGAGAGACTATTTTCGATAAACTCACATGTAGTGTAAATTAATAATGATATACATAATATAAATAAATATGTATAACTAAACATATAAAAATATGTAATATTAACATATAGAACATGGTAAGGATTAACAAAACAAGATGAAATAAGTAAATAAATATACAAACTAGGAAAAAGGAGACAAGTACAAGAATAAAATCACACTAATCTTTACAATAAAGTAAATAGACTAGTAAGCAACTACTTAGACTAACTAGGAGAGAAGTACTACTTAGTCAAAATATTAAGGCTATATATAAGACCAATGACTCGAAGGAGACAGTTTAGGGGACTTAAGAGAATGATAAAGACCTCTCTATGTAAGATCCTTTATTCGTATCTTAGTATACTAAAGTTTTCTATTATGAGTCATGTTCTCAGTAAGTTCTAATAAAGTCATATCATTCTTGATTACTTCACTTAATTCTTTTTAGGCCTCCCTTTTTTCCTCTTACAGTCTCTAAGTGTTATTTTCTCGTATCTTCTCATCGGAGTACATGTTTGAACCACCTAAGTTTCGTTTATGTATATTTATCATTAATACTGGTCACCTTTAATTTGTCTCTTACCAAGACATTGTTGACCTTATCTCTTTTAGTAAAGTTACACATTTAACAAAACATCATCATCTCCGCCACCATTAGCTTACGACTATGCACTTGTTTGATGGGTCAACACTCCGCCTCATATAGCATAGCCAACCTAATTGTTAAATGATAGAATTTACCTTTAAGTTTGAGTGGTATCTTCTTGTCACATAAAACTCTTAATGCACATCTCCATTAATCCACCCTAATCTAATACGGTGGACTATATCTTCATCGATCCCTCCATTGCTTTGAATGATAGACCCTAGGTACTCGAAACTCTCTTTTTGTAGTATAACTTTTGAATCAATCTTTACTTTCACATCAGGATCCACCCTATGGCCTGACGTATCCTTTCAACATTCTAGCTTTACATTGATACCCTCTTTTGTCTCATCTACTAAGACAATATTGACAACAAACAACATACACCATGGTACATCTCCTTGAATATTCTTGAAGAGCTCTTCCATCACTAAAGCAAATAGAAAAGGGCTCAATGAGGAGCCTTAGTGTAGCCCAATATCGATAGAATTTTTTTTGTATCTCCTTTTATCGTCCTTAATACAGTCTCTACCCTTCATACATATCCCTAATAACCTGTATATAAGAAAAAAGGAACTCCCTTTGCCTTTAAATACCTCTACATAATTTCGTTAAGTGCCTTATCATATGCCTTCTATAAATCAATAAAAACCAAGTGTTGACTAGTTTGTTTCTCCTTGTAATATTCTATTAATCTTTTTAAGAGATGTTAAGCTTCCATCCCTTACTGGCATGAAGCCAAAATGGTTCTCTGAGATAGGAGCCTCCTTTCTCACTCTCTTCTCAATTACCTTCTCTCATAACTTTATAGTGTAACTAAGTAGTTTGATGTCTCTATAGTTGATACAATTTTTAATGTTCCCTTTATTCTTATATAGAGAAATTAATAGACTCAGTCTCCATTTATCTGACATTTTGGTAGTTTTAAGGATCACATTAAAGAGCTTGGTTAGCCAAGTAAAGCCCTCTTCGCCTAGGCTCTTCCACACCTCAATGGGTATCTCATCAGGCCCTATTGCCCTTTTGCTCTTCATCTCCCTCAAAGCTCTTTTAATTTCTTCCTTTGTAATCTGTCTACAATGAGTCAAGTTGCGAAACCTCTTGGACGTGCTATGATCACTTAAAGAGATGTTGTCCTCTATGCCTTCACTAAAAAGGCTATAGAAGTACCTTTGTTATCTTCACTTGATGCCATTTTTTTCCACAAGTGCCCGTGCTGCTTTATCTCTTATACAACAAACTTGATCTAAGTTTCTCGTTTTCCTTTCCCTAGTTCTCACAAATTAAAAATTCCCTTTTCTCCATCTTTAGTATCTAACATTTGGTACAATTTCATATATGCTATGCTTTTATCTATTGAGAATGTCTTCTTTACCTCTTTCTAAGTCAGTTTGTAAGTTACTCTATTGACTATTCTCTCCACCTTTATGGTGCTATCATATAGTGCTTTATAAGCACCCTTCTTACTTTTAACATTTTCTTATACATCTTTATTCCACCACCAAGGGCTCCATCTTACTACCCCTAGGTCCTTTAAAAACCCCCGATATCTCTCTCGTTGTATTCCTTAAAAGAGTTACTACTCTCTCCCACATTTGGCTAGCATCTCCTATAATTTTCCATTCATCTCTAAATGTTACCCTATCCTTAGGTAGTTTCATTGTGTCCCCTTTCAGATTCCACCATCTAACCTAGTACACCTCCTAGGACTTCTCTTCTTCCTCCATCCCTTAATTATAAGATCTAAAACTAATAGTATATGATGAGTTGACAAGCAAGCATTCGGTACCACCTTAAAATCTTTGCACTAGATAGATTGCTCTGTCTTACGAAGTGGTATTCAATTTCAGTTTTCATGTTTCTTCTTTTAAAAGTCACTAGGTGCTCCTCATTTAAAGAATTGGCTATTGTTAACTCAAATTGTACTATAAGATTCAACAAAGAAGTCTTACTAGCATTCCTATCCCCATGCTCAAAACCTCTATGAGTCCACGGATACCTATCTGAGGTTGCCCTTATATGCCCATTAAAGTCTCCTCATAAAATAACTTTCTCGTCTAAGGGGATCTGCTAAATCAACTCATCTATATCTTCCTAAAATTGGCATTTAAGTTGTTCATCCAAACCTGCTTAAGGTTCATACACGCACACCATATTGAGAACAACATATTTCACTATAATCTTTATAGATATAATCCTATTATTAGTCCTTTTTACAACCACAACATTATTTATTAGTTCTTTAACAACCAAGATACCTACCCTATTCTACTGTCTTGAGCACCCTAAGTACCAAAGTTTGAACCCATTAATCTCTTTCACTTTAGCCCTTGTACACTTTGTTTCCTAGATGTATGCTATATGAATCTTATATTTGTCTAAAATTTCCACTAATTCTAAAGACTTCCCAATAAGGGTCTCTATGTTCTAAGAACTTAGTTGTAATATGTCAACACTCACTAAAGGACTTGCCCTTACCCTATCATCAGTGGTTAAAGCCACTACTCATATCTTAATACCCAACATAAGCTAAAGAAGACACTAAAATAACACGATAGGAAACTAGGATTAACAAAAAATTCCAAAGAAGGGCACCCAAACAAGTGCAAGCTAAAAACCTCAAATTAAAGGTGCTTACATAATTTAGAGGATGGTTGTAATAGTCGGTTTCCAAACTTACTAAGGTTTAGGGTCTTAGATTACATAGTTACATGAATTACACCATATTAGAATGAATTCGGTGCATTTAGGATATGATTTTTATGATTTCATTCACATGCATAATATGAGCATACACACATGAAATTTGATTTAGAAAAATTGCACTAAATTGACTTGTTCCGGGGTATGAAAGATCTCTATAATTGTGACATGATTGTGCATTTATAATGTCTTGTATTTTGATTTACCAATAAAAAGAATTGATGGATTACAATTAGTAATTTGGAGTATATTATTACAATTGAAAGATTGATGGATTAAAATGTACATTTAAACTGGGAAAATTAAGTAGTAAGACAAGTTGACGTGTGAAAATTTAGGATGACTAAGCATATAAATTGAGTGACATATGGCAGTAGAATTAAGTGACAATGGCCTAGGAACTAAGTGACATATGGCAGCCTAAAGAGAGGACATGTAGCTGGCCTAGACACTTGACAAGTGTCCTTAAACTCATCCTCCACTCACGCCTTAACATACATATGGCAGATACTGTTCACTTGTTGTTTTCTGCTGAAACTCTCTCCTTCTTCTTCCTCTCATTACAGAAACTTACTTCTCCCTCACATCTCTATGTTTCTGCCTAAATTTTGTTTAATTTCCACACTAAAATCCATGCAAAAATCCTTCATAAAGATAGTTATAGAAGCAAAGCATTGTAGTAATTGCTGTTATCTTTATGTCTTTGCTAAAACCATCTTACTCCCACCTTGTTCTTGAGATGATCTTGCATGCATGTGAGGCAAAGCAGGCTTGATACATTGAGGTGGAATTTGAACTGAACAAGTAAGTGAAATACTGAACTATTGTGGCATGTGTTAGCATAATTTTATGGTTACTGATTAGGGACGGATTGAATGTAGTGTTGATGTTGAAGTTGTGATGGAAAATGATGGATGAATTGGTTACTTTTCTGTTTTGTTTTTGGATGAATGAAAATAGTAGTTTATAGGTTGTTATAAGGATGATCTACTTTGGGATTTGAAGTATAATTGATGATGAATTTATACTAAAGATAGGTGTTATTGAAATGTTTTCAAATCAGGAAAAGTGAGGACTATATATAAGATGGTATAAAGTGAATGTTAATGAAACAAATGAGTAGATTTTTGTGGGACTTAATGTAACCAAGCTAAACTAGCATGAAATGAAATAGCTTTATAGGACATGAATTCTGGAAAAATTCAAGTAGTAGTGATGTCTCTAATTATGTGAAATTCGTGGAGAATTGAGGAAGAAAGATTGTGCATGATCGTGGCCCTCAGTGCACGATTGTGGCCTGATTACTTGCCTTCTATCACGATCAAAGCTAGGTTCCCCATGATCGTGACCTTAGTTCTTGATTGATAATTTCTGTTTTGTGTACATGTTGACCCAATTGAGGAAAAGTCACTCTAAATTGGTGTATTTAGTCTTGATTAAGGCTTGGAATGAACCTAGATTATTGCTTGATTAATTGGTTAAGAGCATGATAAGTTTAGGTTAATTGATGTCATAACTTAAAGAATGTACTGTTTTGTATCAATGTAACCAAATATGAAAATTATGTTGTGATGAAGGAATAAAGGTATTCTTATTAATGCAAACATGATCTTAAGGATATGAGTAATATGTATTAGGCATGAATGAATGAGCATTGAAGAACATGAGGTAATTATGAATAAGAATTGGGTAATTTTATGAATATATATATTGCTAGAAAAGTTTGGTGAATGTATGATTGATGAATTTGGAGTAAATCAAGCTTACTTAAGGTATAAACCTGATTGCAAACTAGTTGTACATAAGCTATAATGTTTGAATGGTCAAGATATTTATATAAGAATACATACCCGGAAAGTCAATTGAGCATGCATTGAAATATGACACATATACATGTGCATGATTCTATATTCATATGATTAAACATATTAGTGATTTATGAACTATGTGTATATTGCATGATGATAGACGCGCAAGGTGATCGTCAATATCCAGACATTGCCAAAACATCGAGGCAATAGCTTTTCTGGAGTGTACTGTGAGTTAACTTAGATGTGTAAACTCATTTATGTATGCTTCTGTATGAATTGTATGTTTAATATGAAACAAGTGTACAACTGATTGATAAATTCCGGACTTAGATCCGAGGAGTTTGATATATATAGCATGAGTACACAAAATTGAAAGGAAATGAAAACATAACATATAAAATGATTCATCTCATCATATTGAAATGCATAATCAGATAAAAGACTTGTGACCAGAGGACCAATGTGCAAAAAAGAGCTTTGAGCTCAGGATTATGAAAAAGAGCCTCAGGCTCAAATAACATGGAATCGATATCCACAATGAATACGACCCAAAAATGATCTCGATATTCACAACAGATACGGGACAGTAAATTGGGTTGATAGACACTTGGTCAGAACAAAACAAAATGAGAATGGAAACACATGAGCATTTGCATATACGTCCTTGCATGTATCAAATGACTGAATTGAAATGAATTATTGAATTGTTTTGAAATAGTGAATTATAGTTGAAGTTAACGGAGGATGTGTTGTGATATGCAATGCTAGATTACATGATATGCTTGTGAAAATATAATAAACTTTGATATACTTGTTTTTGTGATTTGACTTAAGTGAATACATCGATGATAGTTCACTCACTGAGTTCGTAAACTCATCAAAATTGCAATGTTGTTTTTCAGGTTCAAGAGAGTTCTAGCTACTAAGATGATATAAAAGAAGTCTAGTACTTACATTTTAGGGACAATAATAGCTAAAAGGTCTGATCAGCTAAATCTGAGGAGTCTAGTTAAAATCTTATGTATTAGCATCCCATTTCATGTTATATAATTGGTACTGAGATTGAATTAAAAAAATGTTGTGTAATGTATACGTGGATTCTAAATTGTAATGACACGTGACTTTTTATGTTTATGAATAAAATGAGAAGAAATGAACATTTAAAATGCTTATGATGTATTTGATGTACATGATATGTTTGATTATGTTAATGTATCATTTTCATAGAGTATCTTCTCAAACATTCTTTGGTATTGTTCGGGCTTATACTTTATAAAAGTGGTATGTTATATGTCATGTAGCAATGTTTTTAAAATTGGATTAACCAATTTGACCAAAATAAATATGAATCAGCTTAATTTCCGTCCAGTTTATATTCATAACCCTTATGAGAAAAAATCGGTTGATTTTCTAAAAAATCGGACGGTTCTTGAGAGAAAATTGGCCAATACACTTTGAGAATCTGTCAAATGTGGGCCTAGCAACAAGTTGTGCGCACCAACCTGTACACCTTTTGATAGGACCCACCAAAGCTTCTTAACCTATCGTTAATGCAAATTGAACTTCTTGTTGTAAGAAAGTTCAGAAATTTTTTCACTTTTTACTTAATTTTTTCCTTTTCTTTTCAATTCTCTCACACAATTTAATTAATAAATCTTATATTTAAAATCTATATTCTTTATTTATTTCTTTATATTTTAATTAAAATTTTTGTTTTAAATTATTATTGTTAAAAAATAAATTACTATATTTATTTATTTAATCTTATTAATAAATTCTATTTATCAAAATTTAAATTCTTTATTTATCTTTTTATACTTTAATTGAAAATTTTTATAATAAATTTTTTAATAAATTGAATTATTAATTAGTATATAAAAGTAATTTTACTTAAGAAACATATTTAAAGGACATTAAAAATAATTAAAATTACGTTAATTTTTTTTATTGATTTTCTTTATACATAATTTAACGTTTATAAATTTTTAAATAAATGATAATATAGAAATATAATTATTATTATAATTATTATTCTAAATTTTATGTTAAATTTAATTTTAGTTTAAATTATTGTATTTATTATTAGTTTATTTTATATTAGTAAAAATTATTAATATTTTTTATTTTAATAAAATATTTTATTTTACCGTCTAATAAGTTAAACATAAATAATTAATTACCTAGGAGCAATAAATTAAAATTTATTAAAGTTGACGGTCTTTTAAAAATTTCCAGAATTTATTATAACTATGCTTTTGATCTGACAGTCTATTTAAGACAATTGTACCTCGATCAGACAGCGTATCTATGCAACTAAACCCAAATCTAAAAAGGCGGCTACTGCTGCTAAACTCTCTCCCCCCCCAAACTAACCTTCTGAGCCAAAACACATTTCCTAAAAACTTCGTTATTGCACCGAGAGTAACCAAAACAACTGCAAACTCCCTCTCTTTGAAGTTTGAAGGCAACGGTGTCGCAATACTCCGCAAAGTCCAGGACTGTAGCACAAGAAACAATTCCATTCAAGCATTGCTTCGGCAAGTCTTTGGTTGGTTTCGTGTATTGTGAGAGCATCAAGGTTGAGGATATCATGGAAAATGTGGAGAAAAGGCCCTTCTATTTGTATAGTAAGCCGCAGATTACTCGGAACTTTG
>JANZLC010000001.1:20712967-20723929 GCA_026413385.1 Erythroxylum gracilipes
GTCGGGACTCGGGCCCAATGGATTTCGGTACTATTGTTATGGATAGTTGGGCTCCGGAAACGGGGTCCAGCAAAAGCTAACTACTATCATTCTCTTTCATTTTAAAACCCTTCTCTCCACCTATAAGACCATGACTTAGTGGTCCCTGCATTGAGCTTCTTGATTAAATCCTAAATAGTGAGGTCATGTTTCCAACCTCTTTAATTTCCTCTGTTAACCTAGTGTGCACTTTTCATACTAACATTATCAACAAGTTTGAACTAGTGAGTCTTGTAGGGCATTAGTTGTTAAATTCTCTTTTTTACTCTTAGATTACACTTCAGAATCATACACTAATTGCTTCAAAAGTCAAGTCTATTAGAAGTGTGTAGTGAAACACTAGTCTAGGAGATACTTAATGCTTTTGTAATATGATTGTATAGTGAATGATTTCATATTAAGATAGTGATGCCAATACTTAATAGCTTTGATCATAGCCAAAACCTCCTTTTCATATGTTGATAATCCTTAGTGTCTCGTTGCCAAAATCTTGCTTAAGATGCTATTAGATGCCTCTCCTATTGAATCATTATCCTTATTCTCATTTCGTGTCAGCTTTTATGACAAATAATTTAGAAAAATCATTAAAAGGGTGATCACCATAACACCAATCTTGACCCTTCCTTAAATGCTTCATGTGCCTCTTTATTCTAGTTCTAGTTTGAAACATGTTGCTTCTTCAACAATTATGTTAATGGTCTAGCTTTCTCTCTATAATTCTTTATGAATATGTGATAATAGCCAATAATTCCTAGAAATCCTCTTAGTTCTTTGATAATCTTAAGATTAGACCATCATTGTTTCATAGGCACCTTCCTTATATTAGCTGCTACTCTTTTCTCTAATATTGAATACCCTAAGTACTCCACTTATCTAACTCCAAACATGTATTTGCTCCTTCTAATGAACAATTGATTTGCTTGAAGTGTTTCTATGGTTTTACTTAAATATTCTAGATGCGATTGGAAAGAGTTGCTATAGATGATTATATCATTAAAAAAAATACCAATATAGCCTACCTTAAGAAGGGCTTAAACATGTCATTCATCAAACATTAGAAGATAGAGGGTGTATTGGCTAATCTATCATAAGGAATTCATTCTGGCCTTCATGGGTTTTAAAAGTTGTCTTAAAGATGACTTCTGGTTGAACTTGATTTGGTGATAACATAACCTCAAGTCCAACTTTAAATAAAGCCATGCAACTCATCTATGAGCTCTTCAATTAGGCGACTTAGGAATTTATCCTTAATTGTATGTCTATTGAGCTCATTGTAATTCACACACATGCACCATGGGTTATATTTTTTGCTAACTAAGATCACTTGTGAGGCAAAAGAGCCAGTTTTGTGTCTGATAAATTCTTCTCTCATCACTTTTTATACATATTGCTCTATAACATCTTTTTATGTTCCAGAAATAATGGCATCAATAACCTCCTTCAAGTAGATTTGATGATTATGATTTTTGTTGGCTTTTGAATACCTATGCATAATTAGCTAAGATCCATCCCTTCAATAGTGGAGCAAGTTTTATAATAATAAAACTCTCAATACCGCAAGTATATAAATCATATCTTATAGTGTCAAGGGTATAGTTCCCACGAGGACTATTAAACACCTAAAAAACTTGAAAGGAACTTTGTCTAAGGTATTAAGAGTTGATTTGAGTTAAAATAAATAACTGAAATTAAAACAAATAATAAAAGAAACAAGTAATCGATAATATAATTGAGTTGCCATGAAATTAAGATTGATCAAAGTTGAAGACTTAGGAACTATTCTACGCTTATTTTGTTTCCCTTGATCTTGTTGATTCAATTTATGTTTGATCCAATATATCTTAAAGTTTTGATTGCTCTCTCTCAGGATCTAATCAAGTAATCCTAATTGAATTCGATAGTTATATAATTGTAATCTTTTGATTCACAAAATTACTCCTAACTTATTCAATCCTATAGATAATTAATTTCACAATTAAGATATCTCTTCAATTGTTAGTTAATTTGATAATTGTAGGTCTATTAAGCTATCAACTCTTGTTGCGCACCTTAACACTAATGACTTGATTTACTCTTTTGATTTGTTACTAAGTATATGCATGACAATTATCACAAGCATTCATCAATGTATTGAATTCAACAATAAATAAGGTTCACAAAATAATTCAAGAATAATCCCTAATCTAGATTTAGAAATTCATAATCATGTTTTACATAAGAAAAATCCCATTATACATTCAAGGAAATGAAAGAAATAAAGAGAAAAAGAATAAAATTGATTGAAGTCTTCATCTAGAATACGGGAATTTCTTTGAAGCTTTTCTTTGATCCTTGACTTTGATTTGCTTTAATGTAGTGACTGCTACCTCTTTTTAGTATTTTTTATGTTCTTTTATAGTGAAGGTTTGAATGTTGTGTCTAGGGTTTTCCCACTTTGTTTGGTTCCAAAAATAATCCCAAACTATCAAAACTTGTGTCCGGCGTGATAATGCCTCAAGTTGTTGATTGCTCTCTATCACGATCGTGTCAACTCTCTATCACGATCGTGTTAGAGAACTATTCAATGTAAATTGCCTTCGTTATGTACGATCGTGCCTTCCTTCATACATCCAACATCTTCTTCATTCTTCAATTTCTTGTTCCATGCACTCACAAACACATCAAACACCTCTTGACACATAAAACTAAAATCAAATTCATGTACTAAATCACTCAAATGCTTAGAACATATACAAATACTAACAATAACACAATTCTAAGCCTGTACATTTGATAAATCATCTTTAAAAAAACTTAAATACCTAGAAAAATATAATATAATCTACATGTATCAAAAAGCACTTCATTGGTTCTCCTTAGATGTCAACTTATGGTAGTTAACATTCAATAGGATACGTTAATTGTATTATGTAAGGTTGTCCCCTCTTTAAATGCTTAAGAACCTTTTGAAATTATCTCCCTGAAACCATCTTAGATCCCTTGTTCAGATTGCCATTAAGAGTAACTCCCCTTTCCATCTAAAAGTCAATATTCTTCTCCTGAAGTTGTATAGATAACATCCTTTAACCCCATTAATCATTATATTCTTAATACCACATCACAAACTCCTAAAGCTATTATCAAAACATCGGCAGTGAATTGTAATCCTTGCAAAAACCTTGTGAAATTCATGCAGCATCAATTATATGTTAGCTCTAATCCCCATTCGATCCGATGGTGATCTGGAATGGTTTTACTGCCCTAACAGCACACTTCCCCTTCTTGATCATTGAGACTTCCACAAAATTATGGGTATTCCCATTTTTTAATCAAAATGTGGATCAACTTCTTCTAATACATCGCTAAAATCCTCAATTGCTTGAACTCTCATTCTCCTTCCATTCCCATATGGCCTACAATGACACGTTATGAGAAGTAGGTTCTGCATAATTCTCTCAAACCCATTCTTCTTTTTATCCCATTACCGATATCTGATATTTTCTTCCCCCTCCATTAAGTGTAAATGGAGTTGCTTCTTCTTACATTTGTGGGCTAGGACATATCTCTTATTACAAAAGAAACAAAGTCCTTCAGCTCTTTTTTCGTCAAACTCCTTATTGCTGCCAAATCTTGATATTTTATTAACTTTAAATGAGTAGGGTCGTGATAGATTACTTGGCGTAGGGAGTAACCCATCTATTGAAGGAGCTTTTGGGATGATTCCATTCTGGTGAATTCAAAGTGTTGGGCATGTGTTGAAGTTCCCTCTATTGTTGGGCATGTGTTGAAGTTCCCTCTTTTGTTGAAGATCAACGAACTCTTTCGATTCTACACCTTCTACCGTAGTTTTATTCTTCAGATAGAGCCGGTACCACTCCTAGACCAGCTCCTCTAAATGTATTGCTACCATTCCCACTTTTAAGTGTTTTGGTGTATGGTCAGTATAAAGAATTGCTTCCACAGGTACAACCATAATTTGATATGCTCCCCATAAAATAAAATGCTGAAAATTCAATTATGCTAAACTTCGTCGGCATTATGTACCCTTCTCTTTTGTGGGAGAGTCAAAGTATTTGCTTATGTTTACTCTTTATCAGTGAATTTGATTATTCCCTGTTCTATGCCAAATCGTTGCATTGGATGAACGTTGACTTGAGCTCAAACATCTCTCTCTTGTTTATCGACTCTATTCTACGTGTCTAGCAAAATCTTCTCATTCCGAGCTTGGGCCTCGATCAAACTTTTGACATTTTCGTCAATTCTCCCAGCTCAACTCCATGAGTCCTTTGAGCTGTTTCTTTCTTGATCATGTTCGTTGCTCTTATATCAAAATGTTTTAAGAATTAATCAATGAGAATAGAATCGTGCCCAACCGTTTTTAGATCTCCCGCAATGCTTTTTATTCTGCAACATTTGTTGAGATTGTTACACATGCTCATTGAACCAAAGACGAGCAAAAACAGTGAGACAAACAGGTTTAACAGTTCTATTAGGATTAAAAATTAGGCTTTAGACACTCGATTCCGAGCTATCATCGCATTCAAAATTTGGCATAATGTTCATTCGTTCCATCCAATCGCACGTCAATTTTTTTGTTTCACTATTCTCATTATCCTGGTTCAGGCACTAGGGCAAGTTACCACAAAACTTGGATTACCATGCTCATTTCAAATCCAAGCATGGTTTTAGTGTTTCCTGAAGATTATCAATCACAACTTAAAAATCTAACCCAATTTACGTCTGATTGACTGCGTGCATAGTAACGAACTCGGAAGACACAGAAAATGATTTCCGAGTAACAGTTGGTCCAATATTCGGATACAAGCAGTTCCTTAAACTAATAGTATTATAGATCAAATAAATACAATTACATCATGGCCAGCTAACATGAACTAAATGGACATCTGCAGGCAATCCGCATTACGAAATGACGGTATCCCACGATAGAGTAAAATGCAGTAGCTAGTCTCGATGGACTTTACTCACGACTCGTAAACAAGATTAACCACACAAATAGCACGTAGCTTTGAATAGGTAAAGGAAAACGGAGAAGGTAATGGATCAAAGAATTAACAAATTCACTTTTTGAAACTGCCATACTGATAGTGTTGGCTGCCAAGGTTTGAGAAAAATTCTTCTGCACCTGTCATCTGCGATGACTCTGATGATGTGAACCCAGGCTTGCCGAGCCCAGTCCCTGTGCCCATAGCTTTCCCCATGTAAAATGTTGCCGGGAATTCCTTCATTTCATCTTGCCCATCACTCAGATCGCCCACAACACCAACTCCTACCAGTGAAACTTTCTTGGCTGGCAAGGAATACACAAAGAGAAACTCATTCAATCGTATAGGGAAGATTTAACAAGGGAGTTTTAAAATCAATGGATTCTACACCATATAGTTGAATGGAAATATATAGAACCGAAGAAGTTTTTCGCAAGCAAACTACTTTGCAGTTAATGACAAGACTGTCAAACTGTAGTTGATTCTTAAGATCAACAAGAGGGCAACATTAATCGACTATGACTCTAGATTAAATGCATTGTATCAAAAAACATCACAGGACAGTATTCGCAGCAATCTTGTAGCCCCATCCATAGGGTACATATATTTCAACTGATTCCTCTACGAGACTATTGCCCGGGATACAGTTCTCTTGCAACAAGTGGAGAAGAGTAAGATCAATGATACCCACAAAATTCTGTGTGTCTAAGCAAAACCCTTTGACTTCATTTGCATGGATTTTATGGTTTTGCAATCAAGTATAGCCTCAATGGAAAAGCTTTCAAGTACAGGATGCAGAAGTCAATCCTTTGTTTGAAATAAATGACGATCGTGTGAGAGAAAGAATCATTTGGAAAGTTAAAGCCTGATAAGACCCATACCAAAATAAACAGGTTTGACATGTCTGTCATTATATTAATAGATCTTGCAACCATAACAATCTCTTATACGGAGTTTTGGAAAGTCCTATTACTAGGCATTACGAGAAGAATATAGAAATGAAAAATCAATTATTCTCGCATGAATTGATTGCCATGGTCAGACTTTTACCAGATTACTTTCTCAATCCCTGCTAAGCACTCATAGATGAAATGCTCAAATGGATTGCAAGTATGCATGCCTAAAGAAATAAGAATTGCTTATGTAAAGATATGCTTACGAGCAGATATATTAAGATCAATAATCCCACGGCTCAGTGAATCTGCCCATACTCCAGATTTCACCTGGAAATTTTCTTTCTTTTGCGTTGGTTTGGAGTCTGCTGAAGATGGCCCATTCAAAATGTTGAGAGCGCCATCATTTTTAGAAGATTTTGTGGTTTCTGATGTAACCATATTGGAATTAGAAGTGAAAGCACCAAAAGGATCAGTTCCATCAAAATTGTTCAAAGGAAAAGCAGCAAATGGATCAACAGTGGTAGTGTTAACTGATGCAGAATTTGAAGCTTTAGTCTCTGGTTGCACAACTGGATCAACAGCTGAAAAGAAGTCAATCGTGGAAGGTACTGCAGAGCTGTTGACAGGCTGAGAAGCAAACAGATCAACCTGAGCCTGCAGAACTCATCACACCTTTTATTAGTACACAATATTTTAGCACCAACAACAGTAAGGTGTACATTACGATAATGGTATATGACCTCAGAATGGGGACTGGTTCCCTTTTCAACTTGCACTGGTGCTGATACAAAAGAAGCATCAGCAAAAAGATCAGTCTCTGATGAATCATCATTTTTGGGTGCAGATTCTGCTGGAACAGAGGGTGCATCCAAAAGGTCCCCAACCAAACTTTCCCCAAACAAGTCTACTTTTTTAGTAACATGAGCAGCTGACTCTGTCAGGTAGAAGAAAGTACAACAAATAAAGAAATGTATCTTTCTATCAGGTAAATATGAATCAATGGCAACCAAGTCCACGTTCATGAATGTTAGAAGCAATTTTAGACAAGACCTTTTGTGCAGAAGCATGCCTTATATTTAAATTAGAGAATAGATCCATCTACATGAGAAACACATTGGAGAAAACAACAATTCTAGCAATTAAAAAGAAAAAGATAGAAACAAGGTACAACATTGGGTTCTTTGTGATGCAAATAAATTTACAACTCCAACAGCAACAATAATAGTCAGTTGTTCTAATATACTGCTATAGTATCTGCACAGAAAATTACCTATCACCAGATAGCATCAATGAAGTATCCCTCAATATCTATAGACTTGGCAAATCATCAGGGATGTTCATAGTTTGTTGGTATTGCATACATTCTGCTTTAGGACAGTTGGTGCTCATTTTCTACTTATGTGTAAGAACTGAACCAATAGAGTTCTAATACATTAGCTGAGGCAAAGGTACATAGCTCAGACAAACCCTTTCTAGCATGTGTAGTCGGATGACGCACAAAGGCATAGCATGTAAGGCATTGTTTAGAGTACTCACCGGTTGCAGAAGTCCCTCGAGGATCAAAATCATCATCATCACCATAATTACTTGCCAGGGCACTGGAGTGTTGAGAAGGAAGCGAATTCTTCTCATCAGATTTGTATGGCTTGGCAGATGCTTTTGATGCGGTGTGTGACATTTTATTTTGATCCTTGCTGTTAAGCAAATGGACTTTATTGAGCAAAGTACAAAATTTACTAGCTTCACGGAAAAATTCATGAACACTCAAGAATGAAATAGAATATGATAACTAGTTTATGTGCAACAAAAATGATGGCAAAAAATCATCAGCCAAAAAAAACCTAGACCACAAAGAGCATAGCACCATTAGATGAGAGGAAATGTCCTAAAGGAAAACTCATTACAAGTAGAATATGTAACTAACTACCACAAAAATGCCTAAGAAAACATTTCCAATTTAATAAAAGCATAACCAATAGCTGGAAGTGATGGCTTAGCTTTGCTGGACAAGCAGAAGTTAGACTCATTTTCAGTATGTTCAGAATGGAAATATTGGTCAAAATCGTACAGGTCAAACTTAAATGAAAAGGTATTGATGCCATGGTACCCTTATTATGTGATGAAACTTACTATAAGTCAATCTCAATAATGTTCTTACAACTACTTTATCTATTAATCATCAAAATACAAGCATACGTCTTTACGGGCAAGTTTATTAAGATCTTCAGTAGAAAAGTGCCACAAACTCAGACCTGCCAATATGTTCAGAGCTGATCTTTGAATTTCCTTGGTCACTACTCACATCACCTCGTCTTGACCTTCCATACTTATTGTTATCCATCTTTTCTTCTGTATAGTAATCTGTGTCTCTATAAGTATCTCTATAGTCACTTTCTCTTGTACCGCCATACCTATCACTACTCTGGAAACTGCCACCACTATATGATGCTGACCCTGACTTATAACTTAACCCTGTAGAAGAGAGGCCAAAGTACCTGGAAAAATAGTGGCAAACCGAAAATCTGATTACCAAAATGCTAATGTCAAATGTGACACCAGTAACTTGAAGAGTGAACTTACTTATCACGGTTTGCAGAGGCTTTATTTCTGGTTTCTTGTATTTTCTCCTTATCATTCAAAAGGGAAACAATGTTTTCAGCCTTCTTCCTAACGTTTAGTCCAACATCCTTCCCACTGGGCTCAACGTATTCAAAACTTGAAAGTGACTGAAGCAGTAAAGCACAGATGGGATAAAATTACGTTAAATTTACCTCTAGATTCCCAATTCTTGAGAAATGAAATAAGCATCAGCAATTCAATTTGACTACAATAAAAACATTCTCACTGAAATCTGAAATGTGTGCTCTATTATGTCATCAACTGCACGTTCAGACCCATGTGCCACCAGATACTCGATAACAGCCAACGCCTAATACCAGCCAAATCAAACATAAAGTCAGTAAAATGTCTGCCAAAGAAATAACGTTGAAAGTCTACACATGTTACTATTCACATTCTCTAAACGTCTTCGTGGAGTGGGAAAAGGCTTTACCTTATACACAAGACGCCAATTCTTGCCTATCTCAGTCAATCTAGTCCAAAGAACATTCATAACCATCTGACACTCTGTGCTAATAATCACAATGATATGAACAATATACATAAGAAAAGTAGCTAATCTTACTAAATTTATAATGGCACTAACAATTTGCTATTGAAGTTACAACGAAAGCAAAAAGATCTGCTACAAAAAGGACATGAGAAAAAATTGTGGGAATTGAAATAAGTTTCTTAAGTTTACAATTTCTTAGTTGCCTGTGCAATCTCTGCCAATACAGTGCCATGCGGACCCCAAGGCTCATCATCGGTTGCATCCAACACCTGCATTGATATGCTCTCAATTCATAAAATGGAAAAACAGACAAACTTGAACATAAAACTCGCATATTCTAATTGAGTAATAGTACAATGGCAATAAAGAAAACGAAGAAATGAATTAATTTAAATTTCTTAGTGTTTGAAGACCTAAACTAAAAGATCAAGAAAATTATAATGATATCGAAGTGAATAAAATTATATCATCACATCCCGTCAAACTTTGGCGCAAGATCTCTATGACGGAAATAATTCAAATCCTCAGATTGTGCTCATGGTATGAGAAAACGTTCAGGAGACAACACTACATAAGTTACAGAAACTAATTACCATCAGAAAATGACTTATTAATTTGGACAGACAATTACTAATCAAAAAGCAAATTCAGAAAAAAAAAAATAAGCAGACGAATGCAGCACCTTCTGTTCGATTTCAGGGACCTTTAAGACCTTGAGATTAACCTCCCTCTTTCTGGAAATTCAATGGGAAGAAAAGAAAATGATAAAGCAATCAATGACATAAGGAATTGAATGGTAGATCAGAGAAAAGAAAATTAAAGAAAATTGAGAGAAGCGAAAAACCCACATTTCACGGACTGTTTGGTCGAAGACCTTAATAAAATCCATGATTACAGATCTGTTGATTAGGGTGGAGAACAACGAACAAACGATGAAACAGCAGAAATTCACAGATCTGCAGGAAGTAGCGATTGATAAATATAAAAAAAGCAGCCTTTGAAACTGAAAGAAAAACAAAAAGGAACAGCAGGAGATGGAGAAAAGAGTATGAACCTTTAATGCTGCAGATCTTTGCTTTGGACTTTGGAGGGGTTCGGTGCAGAAAGGTGATAAGGCATAGGAACGCGATATGGCTAAAAAGATACAAATTGTTGGGCTTTTTCCATTTTCTTTTTATCAGATGAGCCATCGATTCAATCTGAGAACATTTTTTTAAATCAAATCTGATAAATTTTTTATATATTTATATTTGATAAGTTAACTTGAATTAATAAATTAACTTAATTAATATTACATATTTTATGACATTAATTTACAGTCAAACACAAGAAAAGAATAAAACACAAGGCATAATCAAATTGAAGTGAGATACAAATGAGATCAAAATCTTTGTTTCTTTTATTATCACAGGGATTCATAATCTACTAAAATAATTGAGAAAATGCTTTAGAAACAAGGCAAAAGTGATAGATGTAACTTATGTTTGTCTGTTGAACATTCTAATTCACTTAAAATCCAATTATATAACTTCATATACAATCGATCATCCATAAGTAGAATGATTCTTTTAAAAAATTAAAATGGATTAACAAAATAATAAGAATTATAATAAAACAATAAGTAACATGTACAAGTCATACTACCACACCAACTTAAAATATTAGGTCTAATCTAACCGAGATGAGATTGCTTAATATCAACATAAAGATATAAGATTCAACTTTCGTCCAAGTTCAAGGATCCTTTGAGCCTCTAGAATGCATGGATCTTTATTTATATCTTCCAAGCCTGTGTTATGCTAGGTTTACATAACAATGGCATTGTGAATTAGTGATAAGTGTGCTTTTAGGTTATGTTTCTAGTGTGTTTTCATGTGTTTTAAGTGCTTCTTTGTGTGTTTTAGTTCTAGTTTATTTGATCTTTAGCATCTTT
>JANZLC010000001.1:20747010-20775415 GCA_026413385.1 Erythroxylum gracilipes
TCATTTCATCAAATGCTCATAGATTCATTCATACTTTTCATTCATTACAAGGAATCATACCATATTTTCTCATTAAAGTTCATTTAATAATTTCTAATTTCTAAGAAAAGTTCGGAGTCCAACACTAGGAATATCTAGAAACAATACATAATCAATTTCGTATCACTGAAAGTAAAATAAAATTTTCTCAGACCATCGTTTGAAGTTTCTCACCCATCTAGAGGCTCTAATCTAGTATGGTCAGGTATATTCTCTAGGCTACAACAGAACCTATATAGGGAACAGTAAGGGTAGATACTACTTGGTCTCATTCACAGATGACAATGAATTTGGAAATAGCAGCAAGAACAAATGATATTCCGACCAACCGACTGAAGTCAGTCAGGCTCCAAAATTACTATCTATTTTTTTTGAAAGTACAGGTGGTAAGTACCTTTTTTAAAGCTGCAACCGAATTAAAAATGATTGACAAAGTTTTTCGTAAAAAGTTAACCTTCTCTTGTTAATCAATAAATTTATTTATTTATTAAATGTCTCACGTTATTTATATTTTAATATACAAATATTTTATATAAATAAATTTAATAAAATAAATAAGATAAATTAATTTTTTAAGAACTTCTCACTTGAAACAATAACAACAACAACTTCAGTACATAAGGCTCCCCGCTTTGCAAGGGTTGAGGGAAGGACATCAATTGTACTCAACCTTTCCTTTGCATTTACAAAGAGACTGTTTTGTAACTCGAACCTGTGACCTTTTCGTCACAAATGAGTAACTTTTCTATTTACTCCAAAGCTTGCCCTCTCAACTTCTCACTTGAAACACTCTACAATAAATTTCTTTTAAAGATTTTAACTTTTTCTTTATTTAAAGAAGTGTTCCCGCTTTGTAAGATATTGTTATCTCATTCTTAGCCCACTACTCTATGTTCTTGCTGTATGTTGCCATATTATCATCTCATTAAGACAAGTGCATTAATGAATCTTTTGTTTAACCATCTTGAGTCATTTTTGTGCATGGTCCATCTAAGTACATTTATGTTGTAGTCATATTATTTTTTAACCTAAGTTAGCAACAATCCAAGTCATTATGTAATATTTTTATACCTTATGATCTTTTTGTCATTTAAGTGTCTTCTTACATCTTTAGACTTAGTGCCTGTTTGGTTCAGCTTTTGGAGGGTCCAAAAGTACTTTTGTCTATAACAAAAGCTATTTTAAAAAAAAAGTAGGTATTTGGTTACAAATTTCAAAAGCACTTTTGAGGTAGAAATAGCTTTTTTAAAAGCTCAAATATAGCTTTTTCAAAAGCTAAAATTTGGAGCTTTTCAGAAAAGCCTAAATTTTAACTTTTTTCGGGTAGCTATTTTTTAATTCACTTCGCGTCACTTACATTTATAATCCTTGCTAAACAAAAACCTCAAAAATACTATCTTTTCTACTTCAGTTGACTTCTGTTTTGTTTCATCTGCTCATCAATCCCTCTCATCTTCTCAGGTTAGTTCTTCTTCTTCGTCTTTTTATTATTAGTCCTAAAAATCGAACGCTTGCGTTAAATTAACGCAGACCTTCGACGTCTGAGTGTTTAACGCAAACGAAGGACTGTGTTGTTCAATGCAGAGGAAGGTCTGCGTCATCTCAGGTTAGTTTTTCTATGTTACAATGATAGTGTAATAGTCCACAAACACGCATAATTAGATTAATGTTAGAATTACTCATCAACAGTATATGGATGTTGTTAAAGCACAAGACTCTTCCATCGATTCTGCTTAACAATTTGTAATAAAGTTGAATGCTTTCTGAGCCTGGATTTCTTTCAAAGAAGCTTCATTTTGGGTTTGATGTAAATTGAGATAAAAAGCTGAATCTCAGAATTGAATTTAATAGTTTCCCAAGTTTAAGCAACGACAATGGAAATAATAAATAATTTTATTATAAAATAAAATATAGTTAAATTAATAAAAGTGCTTTTTATTTTTATATTGCCAAACAGTCTACTGTATGAAGCTCTTTTAAAAAAACTGTTTTTTAATTGACAGCCAAACATCCAACTGACTTTTAAAAAAAGCTCTTCTTAGAAAAATTCTACTAACAAAAGCTCAACTGATAAAAGCTCAACCAAACAGGCCCTTAATATGATTTAGTTGTACCATCATCTTTAGTCTCATATTTGAATATTACTTTTATTAAAAAAATTTGTCAATGCCTATTAATATGTGCTAGCACTTGCTTATTCTTAATCTTTCATCTTTATTGCCTATTTTGCCTCAACTATTCATATATTTTTATCTTCTTCTCCTATCAACATGGTTTTTTTTTAATGTCAACCTGAGTGCTAAGTATTGATCAAGACTTATTAATACTTATACAATTATGCCATTTAGACTCAAAAGTCTAACTAACTATTATTGAAAGAATTTGACGAGAATATGGAGGAAATAAAATTGAAAAATATTATTTAATGTGTCACCGAAGAAAATAAAAAAGAAACGATAATATGAGATAATACAAAATAAACTTTTAAAGAGGAGTCAAAATTAGGAAGAAATTTGTTCTTAATTTTTTTTCTTTTTAAGTGTTGAAAGTGAAAGTGAAATAGTTTTAATTTTAGTTTTTAAAAATATAAAATTATTTATATGAAAACATATTTAAAATTAACCATGTTAAATAATATAACAATTTAATAATTAAGTTTTGAATCAGACTTAAATATTCAATATATATATATTTTAAAGAATTATTTTTTTTGACATTTTCCACGATGAAATGCCATGAGTCCTTGTCCAGGTGTTTATAACATTCGTCCTTCGTGACCCCACATCCGCTAATTTAGTAATTTTATGTAAAGTATTGAAAACCTAAAATACCCAGACATGTGATAATGACGTGTGGTGTAGCGTAAATCGTGTAGTAGGGGCATGCTCTCACTCTTCCTGTCAGAGCTCTTTACTCGTCACAAGTATGGATCTGACAAGGGCCAAATTACAAGGACAAAAACAGAAGTGTCGGTTCACAAATCACAGACGAGTCAAGTCAGGTTCCAACATCAATGGTAAATTTCTTTTATAGAACTCTTTATGTAAATTGACCCTTGCAGTTAGTATATTATCCATATAAGTTTTAATTTTAAAAATTAGCTTATTAAACTAACTAATTTTTAAATTTATTTTAATTCTATAATATCCATCCTCTTATCATTAATTGATCAGTTAAAAGTTCATATTACAAATTTTTAACGCGTGACATTATAAGTGACAACATACTCTTTTTTTTGTTACAATAAAAATAGACAAAACTACCTTATAAAAGAAATACCATAGGCATCAGCCCATACAATCAAGGAGAGTAGTTCAAGAATATCATCCCAAATCTAAAAATGTGAAGCAATGCCATGATCTAATTTAGCCAGACAATCTGCTGTAAAATTACCTTCACGAAGCACATGCCTAATATAGCAACTCCAATTCCGAGCAAGTAAAGCTTGAATATCCACAATTAAAACAGACAGGGGATGTGGTGAGATAACACCACAGGTCACTATCCGCACTACTTCCATGTTATCAGATTCGACAATGACTTGCCGAAAATCGTGATCCCATGCAAAAATCAAACCATCTCGAATGGACCATAAATCTCCCACCATGATAGTTGAAACACCAATTCGAAACGAATATCCCCCTAGCCAACGATCAAAAGAATCGCGCAACAACCCTCCACCACTAGTCAGTCCAGGATTAACAATAGAACTGCCGTCACAATTCAACTTCACCCAACCAGATGATGGCGCAGTCCAACCGATCCAACGCCGCACACCCTGACGCCTTAGTGTTAAAACTGAAGTCAGAGACACATCCATTGCAACTTTAAAAACACAGCTATTCAAATTAGCTAAGGACAAGAACTTCTTTTGAAAGACCAATAAATTTCGAGCCTTCCACATCTACCAAATACCAGCAAAAAGTGACAACATACTTTAACACATAGTACTGTAAGTGATATTATGCATAGTATTACAAGATGTTGTTTTAAATTTATAGTTGAAGTTGAAGATAGAATAATATTTTTTATAAAATTAAAATTATAAAAATTATTGATAATTTTAAAAATATTAGCATCCTATAAAATATACTTTTTTTTTTTCTTTCAAGAATACACTTAGTGGGTCGAATCCCGATCAAAACAAAACGCTACGAGACAACTGAATATGTTAGAGCCAGCTCCACCAAGTCCTTTTCCTACAGAACAACGTTAACACGTTATCAGTTGTCCTCGCCATTAAAATTGTTGACCTCTATGCAAGGTGAGGCCACCTATAAGCATTATTGAACTCTATGCGTGGTGAGTAAGGACCTAAAGTTATTTGCATAAATTGCATTATACCTGTTTCGCTATTCGAACGTATTGAAGTGTAGGGGTGAGCATTCGGGTAATTCGGGCCAAAATTTTACTGTTCGGACCTGGCCCGAATTATCCAAATTTTTTTTATCTTACCCGGTCCGAACCTGAACTTTTTTTAACCCGAGCTTACCTGACCCGAATTATCGAATTATCCGGCCCGAATTACCCTAATTATCCGAATTACCCGAAATTTTATAACGTAATTCGGGTAATTAGGCCGGTCCGAAATTTTTTGGAGTTACCCGACCCCGGCCCGAAAATAATTCGGGTAAAACCCGAATTACCCGAATTACCCGAAATTCAAAAATTTATTACCCGAATTAATTAAGGTCGGGCCGGATAATCGGGCCGGCCCGAATAATGCTCACCCCTAACCACTTGCGTTATTTATGGTGAAACAACTATAACTGTCTCTCGGAGTCGGAATATAAGACTAACAAAAGCAATGACAGGGTGGGTCCACTTGAGGATGTTGAGATGGAGGTCTCGTGGTCTCTGGAATTCTCATCTGACAAGAACAAAGAACGTTGGATTGGAAAGAATCCGACCGCAGCTTAGCTTACACAACTTTTTCGAATTTACAAGAAAAAAGATTTAAAAAAAAAGGAACAAGAGAACGAATGCAGTGCATGCCAGAACACACAGTGTCCTCTTGTGGCGCTAACAGAAAGTACTCTTTATCTTTCTCTTTCTGTATCTGTCCCTTCGTCCATGCGATTTTTCTCAATTCATTCTTTAAAAGATTAGTGGTTAATTGTTTTGACTTCTCTTACTTGTCTCTCTAGCCTTTGCTTTGCCCATAATTGTCCATTTCTTTTTCTTCTTATGCTGAGCCTTATCCTCGTTTAGTCCCCTTTCATCCACTTTGCCTCAAGTGGTAAAAACTAAAACATACCCACATCTTGCTGTCTCTTTCCTCTTCATGCTCTCTCACTCTTTCAAGCTGAAGCGTGTTTCTCAAAGTCATTGAGCGATTTTCAAGGTACCATGTAAGGAACACTTTTTTCTACTTAGGACGTGCTCTATAGATTTAGCTTTCTAATCACTTGGTTTGCTTTCTCATGCTTTTTTGTTTCCTTGTTTTACTGTAATATTTTGTACCCTTCTGTGCTTCCTTTCGATTTACTTGAGTTTGTGTGTACTGGACATGTGGTTTCTTCAGTTCAATGAATAAACTGTTGTCATGCAATTCCTCTCACCCCTTTAAATTTGTGGGTCTTTTTCTTTCCGGATCCTTCTTGCGAATCTTGGAATTCTTATTTGGTCGTTGCTTTACTACTTTTCTTTATCCAGTATATTTTGGTTTTCAAACTGAAAACAAAAAGTACAGATCTACGAAAATCTTCTAAGGATTGTTTTTCTCAAACTTTAGACCAAGCAATACATTTTTGTGGCTTTTTGATGTTATCTTTTGGAAAGGAAAGTGATAGTCTGACTAATTAATAGAGACTATTGGGTATCTTCTGCTAAATGTCTTGAGCAATATGTTATAAAGCTTCAGGGGATCAGCGGTTGAGAAATGGTTTCTAGTTTCTATTGTTTCTGGGACGTTTCCTACATGAAACAGTAATGTATTGAAATGGCTTAGTTGAAGGACATAAATCCCACTTGCGATAATTAATTTTGCATGGTCGTTCTAGGATTTAAACATATGTGGCAATCAGGAATTAGTCCCAACTCCTAATGTAGAGACCTCCTAATGCAAGTTCTTTACAAATAATCTTCTTCATCATAAGATTTTGAAAAAGGCAATGATCAGGAAAGAATGAGATACAACAATTTTAAGCAATTATCAGGAAAGAATGAGATATAGCAATTTTAAGTCATGATTGAGTTTACTCGTAGTAAATTAAATGAGAATTCAGGTAGGTGTAAGACAAATGATAATGACAATAATAAAATAGGGTTAACAGTGCCAAAGCTAATAACAGAGGAAGTAAATCCATCTGCTAAGGTAACATAGGAAGAAGATGAATGTTTTTGGAAAATAAAAAAGAGATTGGGATTGCCTGTCATATGACCAGAATCAATAACCCATTGGGAAGAAGAGGAAAGAAGACATGCAAGTGTATTACAAGTGTGTTTGGCGTGACCCGGTTCATAACAATATCGATGAATGATTCCTCTTGTATCTTGATCCTAATTTCCTATTCCTCCTTTGCTAGTATTCCTCTGGGATGTTTTTCATAGTATTCTAACTCACAAGGGCACTAGAGATCTGAGTGGTGGGAGCAACCAAAGCGCTAGTATAGGTATGAAGTATCCAAGTGAAGGCCTCATATAGGGAGGAAACTTCAGTTCTAGAACGAATCTGAGACTTAGCAATCCCAAACTGTGAGTTAAGTTTGGCTAAGAAACACATGATTTCCATTTGTTATCATTGGGTTTCTTGGACTTTAATATTAGGGTTAAATGGTAACATTTAATTCTTCGTAGATCTTTTTGAAGTTCATAAAATAAGATTGAAGGGATTAGTCTTGTTGTTTAGCTCGATAAAATCCTTTACACTCATAAATTTGAGAAATATTTCCTTTTGTAGAAGATAGCTTGATAAAATCCCTTACAAGCCTCATAAATTTGAGAAATATTTCCTTTTTTAGAAAAATAGAAATTCCAAATAATCCATTAACTCTTTGACATACTCTCAATAATTAATGAGACTGATGACTTTGTTGTTAATAGAATTCTGAATTTGTTGGAACAATCGAGCATCATCGCGTAACTATTCCTTACGTGTATGGTCCACTAGAGGATCATTAGTAAGGTGATGATCCTTATAAATGATCCTTAAATAAATTTCAACTGTCTTACACTAATGCAAATAGTTAAAGCCAGTTAACCTATCTTTCGTGATTTTTGATATCAAAGGAATGACATTTGTTACAACAAAACTTTTGTTATCATTGGCCATAATAATAATAGTCAAAAACAAGGTGAGGGAATTAGATGCCAAATAAAATGCTCCAAAGTAGAGAAAACCTTGGAAAAACCCAGCAGTAGACCCAACGTAGAAATCCAAGGGAGATGTTGTGACAAGCCTAAGTGAAATCCTAATGAAAACACCAAGAACAAGGGGAGCAGTGGAAAAAGGGTGACGGAAACACAGAGTTATACTGTCAGAGGCATTGATTAGTCGAAGTAGACGTCAGAAATGGTGGCCTGAGTGTATAGTGTTGGGGGACATGCCTGGATGCGCCAGTAAGTGGGATGGCAATTGAGAGTGTTAACTGACGTGTGTGGCTCACATGTAGTTCTTTAGGTAGTCGGACATTTGTGGTTGCCTTGCCGATGAGGGATACCCTATCGGTGCCGAAAATGAGAAGAGGGGGTCGACAGAAAGTGGTGACCCAAAAACAAAATGCAATGTTCTACTTCTTGGGTAGAATTAAGACACGAAATGGAGTTTCTACCCACTTGGATAGAACACATAATGAATCTCAAATAGCCAAACTTGGCTCAAATACCATGTAAAAGAGAGAGGAATGTATTATACGTGATATTCACTATAGAGTGGTAAGGATATATATACACATTCACAATATTAATTTAGATTTTATCGAATGTAATCCCTATGATCAAGGGATTATAATCCTTGTAATAAAGATTAGAGTCAATGGACATCACTGCTCAATCTGTAACAATTACTAATGGATCTCCATTTAAGAAAAGAACCTTGACATAAATTAACGACGTAGTTCAATATAGGCTTGAATCTTAACTATAAGATGTTTGGAGATCACTTTATAAACAACATTACAACAAGATATTTGTTTATAGTCATCCAAAGAAAAGGGGTTAGGAATCTTAAGAACAAGACAAATGTGAGTATTGTTGAGTTCATCAAGGAGCTTCCTAATGGCAATGAATTATTGAGTAGAAGTGATTATGTTACCCTACGAGGGGCCAATATTTTCTTTGAAAGAAATTGGCATTAAAGTCATCAAGTCTTGAGCTTTGTCTGGTCTTAAGTAAGATGGAGTCTGTTTAATGTAAGAGTTGGAGAAAGGTCTGACTAAGGAATCAGGTAACTATTGATTGATGCCATATGGTATAAGGCTTTTGATGTCTAGAGAGGAGAGGAAGGAGGGATATTCCACTCCTAGAAGATTTTTCAAATGGCACATGGTTACATGCTTGAGATCCTTTTGGTTATCAGCTAGGAATCCATTTGATGTTTGCAATGACGTAATGGTGTTTTGATTCCTTCTTGCCAGGATAGCATTATGAAAGATTTGGTATTTCTATCTCCTTCCTTGAACCAAAATGACTCTTGCCTTCTACTTAAGCAAGAAGTAATGAGCTTTTAAAGCCTCCATATACCTTGTTAGACTAATTTTTTCAGCCTATTTCAATTCTCCATTCCTAGGGGATTTATACGAAAATTCTTAAACCTTAATAAGTTCTTCTAAAGCTTGCTTTTTTAGCGACCTCATTGTTATAGAAAAGAGCTTTTGTTAAGCACCTTTTGTTCCTCATTGATAGCCTTTAGTTTTGCCACACATATACAAGCTTCATGTCTTTAAACTTCCTTGCTTAGTCTCCTTTTGCTACTTCTAAAAACTAGAAGTATTGATTATATAATCATTGAATCTAAAATGTGTGACCTTGTGAAATTGAATGTAATTGAGAGGCAGTTCAATGAGACAATGATCTGAACAAATTTGATTGCTGCACTTGCTTAACAACTAGGAAAGGGTGTCAGACAATTTGAATTCACCAATGCTCTATCAAGCTTTTTCCTGAGAAGCAAGATTTTGGTTATTGATCCAAGTTAGTGAATTCCCTTTGAATCTAAGATCCATACCTCCTATTTGGACATTGCATGTCACTAACTCTCCATTATAGGTTTTATGTTGTGCTTTTGTTTCTTCCCATTCTTGACGTGAAATTGTACAATTGAAGTCCCCCATTAGTAGTCAGAGTGTTGTGCTTCCCACATGAATATCCATTACATCTTTCTATAGTTTTTTCCTCTAAGACTCAAAGTTAGCTACACAAATCACTATGATATCCATTCTTAATGAACTTCTAATCAGTAGAGCTTGACAATGAATGAATTGGTTCGACATTGATTGATGAACAATCTTGATTTCATTAGGGACAAACGAGACTATTATTCTTCTATTGTGAGGCTTTGCATGATTGCTGATAGACGTCCAACCCTTCTGAAAGAACCAAAGCCTTTTTTGAAAAGAAAGCACCTTTATTCTGGTCTCATGGAGACCAACAAAATATGTGTTTTTACACAGGAGAAAATCATGAAGCACTTGTTGCTTCTTAGGGTTATTGATACCCCTTATATTCCATGTGATAAAATTCATCGAGGATTAAAGAGAAGAGCTTAAGTCTTCCTTCTTGATTTGCAATTGGTAGCTTTCCTAGTAAATGCATAGCAATTGGTGTTTTACTTGTTGAAAATCTAGATGCCATCTCAAGCTTAGCAGTTTGAACCTAGATAAGATGCTGAAGTCACAAGAAATAAGGGAGGATTTCATTCTCCCTGACTTGCTCCTAACTAGGAGGCAGATTTGTCTCCCTTCCTTATATTGTATTTATTCCTAATTTAGACCATGATTGTTCACAATATATGGATAAAAATATTGTACAAAAAGAATATCAGAAAAATAACAAAGAAAGAAGAAAGTTATCGTGGACGTAGGTCTCATTGACCTAACCACGTAAATCATCGGTGTTTATTGTTTTTTTTTTCCTGTTTTTCCGTCTAAACAACATGGTATCATACTTGGCTTGATCATGGTCTTAAATGGCCAACACTACTAGTGACAGCTTTGTTCCCTCCGAAGCTTTCGATAACGAGAGGGAGGGGTCTTTTATTGTAAGTCTAGCAATTCTGGAATCCTTATCCTTCAACCTCTCGGTTGAAAAACTGAATGGAAGAAATTACAATGAGTGGGTCTTCAACCTCTCGGTTGAAAAACTGAATGGAAGAAATTACAAAGAGTGGGCTCAATCAATGCAGCTGGTGGTTGATGGAAAGGGAAAATTAGGTTACATTATAGGAGAAACAAAGAAACTTGCTACCACAGGCACGACAGTGCTGCAACAATGGCGGTCCGAAAATTCATTAGTGGTGGCATGGTTGGTGAACGTGATGCAACCCACAATCGGAAAAATCTACCTATTCTTGCACGCTTTATCCTATTTCAAAATTTGTATCTTATAATATCTTGTCTACCAGTTATCATGCTTTTATCTCAAGTCTTGACAGAGCTATGATTCCAAAAGATATCCAGGAGACACTAGAAAGTCCTGAATGGAGAAAGGTAGTGATGGAAGAAATGAAGGCCCTTGAAAAAAATGGGACTTAGGAAATAGTAGAATTGCCCAGAGGAAAAAAGACAGTGGGTTGTAAATGGGTGTTCACAGTGAAATATAAGGCTGATGGAATAGTGGAATGGTACAAGGCTCGTCTTGTTGCAAAGGGGTTCTCTCTAGCAATCAACCTAGATTGGCCACTCCAACAACTTGATACAAAGAATGCATTCATAAATGGTGAGATAGAAGTAGTAGTTTTTGTGAGACTAGCAATTGGGGTTTTGTAAGGAGGGGGAGCAAGGCAGAGTTTGCAAGTTAAGAAAATCGCTCTATGAATTAAAGCAATCTCCTAGAGTGTGGTTTGATAGATTTGCAAAAGTGGTAAAAGGCCAAGGATATCAATAGGGTCAATCTGATCATACTATGTTCTTCAAACATTCTAAAGAAGGGAAGAAAACAATATTAATTGTATACGTTGACGACATTGTCTTAACAGGGGATGACGTGGTTGAAATGGAGAGATTGAAAAAGACCTAGCCATTGAATTCAAATGCGCTATTTTTGGGGAATGGAGATTGCTAGACTAAGAAAGGGCATTAGTGTCTCACAACAAAAATATGTGCTCGATCTCTTGAAAGAAATCAGTATGCTAAGATGCAAACCAAGTGATATACCTATTGAAACTCGAAGAGGAACAAATGATGACGGAAAGGTGGTTGATAGAGAAAGATATCAGAGATTAGTTGGCAAACTGATATATCTCTCACATATAAGACCTGATATTGCTTTCGTAGTAAGTGTGGCAAGCCAACATATGCACTTACCAAAGGAAGCTCACATGGAAGGAGTGTACAAGATTTTGAGGTATTTAAAAGGTTCCTTTAGGAGGGACTATTTTTCAAGAAAACTAACAGCAAAGAGAGAGAAATTTTCACATACGCAAATTAGGCTGGTTCAACTGAGGATAGAAGATGCACTTCAGGATATTGCACCTTTGTATGGTGTAACCTAGTGACTTGGAGAAGTAAGAAGCAAAATGTGGTAGCTCAAACTAGTGCTGAAGCTGATTTCAGGGTAGTTGCACAAGGTGTTTGCGAGGGATTGTGGCTAAAGAAATTTATGGGAGAACTACAGACCATTGTACAAACACTTATGAGGCTCTACTGTGATAATAAGGCGGCAATCAGTATTTCCCTCAACCCAGTTCAGCATGACAGAACCAAACATGTAGGAGTGGATCGTCATTTCATCAAGGAGAAAGTTGAAGAAGGAATAATTTGTATGACTTATATCCCCACTAAGGAGCAAACGGTTGACATAGTCACTAAAGGGTTGCCAAGGCAAAGTTTTGATGATTTCATCAGCAAGTTGGATATGATCAACATTTACAATCCAACTTAAGGGGGAGTGTTGAAATCACAAGAAATCAGGGAGGATTTCAGTCTCCCTGACTTGCTCCTAATTAAGAGGCAAATTTGTCTCCCTTCCTTATATTGTATTTATTCCTAATTTAGACCATGATAGTACACTATATATGGATGAAAATATTGTACAGAAAGAATATCAGAAAAATAACAAAGAAAGAAGAAAGTTACCGTGGATGTAGGTCTCATTGACCAGAACACGTAAATCATCGATGTTTATTGTTTTTTTTTTTCTGTTTTTTCGTCTAAACCACACAGGACCTGTTACATATTTGTTAAAAAGGATTTAGCAAGTGGATCTACTTCTAGGTTATCATCATCGATAGTGTTCTTACTTATACCTGATTGCATTAGGTTATCCCCCTTAGACACCTCCTCCGTTTGATTTTTTTTCATTCCTTTTAGATTCAGAATTCTCAAAACTGGCTCCATCTTTACGTTTTCTCTCAGTGATCTGACCACATTTTTTGGTAGTATCTTCTTATTGCAAGCCTGGTTGTGTTTCTTGAGGTACTAGAAGTTCATCACTCATTCCAAATTCAAATGTTTTACCGATGGGGACCCAAATCTTGTCCTTCTCCTCTATAGTAGGCCTCCATTGATAAGTGATTGGTGTTTCATGGACTATTAGATTTCTTTCTTTATCTAATCTCATAAGCTTGATTTTGTCAAGCAACTCCTGCTCATAAGGACCTCAACACATATGCTCGCATAACTGATCCTCTTTAGTGTTGCAGTGGCCTCATCCATACAAATAGGTCTACTAATCAAGCTTGCAAGGTGACTTGGACCATTTGTGAACCTGTATTCTAGAGGAATTCTATGCATATCGACACAAATAGTGATGTTTTCTTTCCTTGTGGTTGCCTTATCTAAGCCCAGTCTCCACTTTTGGATAAATAGAGGCTTTTGATTTTCTTACCAAGGGCCAGCTTCAAGAACCTTCTCAGATGATACTTCTGAGCTAAACTTGAATATAAACAACTCTTCTTTATTAATCAAGACTTGTTATAACCCCTATTTTTTTTCTAAGTTGATGAAGCCAATTGGTGGACTAGATGAAAAAAGTTAAGTCTCTTGTCAGTGAAAAAAACAATAAAAAAGGATGACCATTTTTCGGCTGTTCATGCAGAAGTTCCACTGGACAGGCGACTACTTTTTGTTCATTACCAGGTGGGATATACATTAATTTGTGACAGGTATCTCTATCACCCACAACTTGTTTCCAAGTTCTACTACCCTCTAGTGAGGCATTTCCCGTTAATTTTAGCGGCTGTATCAACTTGTATAGAAGAGCTGTTGTGAAGGGACAAGGAATGGCAAAAGATCCAGGGATGGGGGAGGAGGAAGGTACAAGAGGGGGAAATCAAGTTTAAAAGGAAGTGGAGTTGAACTCACAAGTAACCAGAAAAATGAACTGGATTTGATGATAAGATCTTATGTTAAGTGTATATACATGTGTACTTATATAAGTAGGAAAATTAGAAAGTCCGATGCTCTTAAAAATATAATGAACTGTTATCATTTGTTTTGCCCACTGATTGTACAAGATTATTGGGCTTGGTCCAAACCAAAGTCTCAGAGACACAGAACAGAAGAGATGGTAGTATAGTATTCCTATGAACACTCAGATACCAAACTCAGTGGGTGGGAGGTGCGGACAGATGCTTTGGCAACAACAAAGATTGTTAGTGCCTATGTTTAAAGTTGCAAGGACGGAGTTCTTTAGTTGGAAATATGAGCCATTTTGTGATGAATGCTTCTGATCCAATTCTATTTTGTAAGCAAGCACAAGTCAAGGCAAGCAGCTAAATCGCTGAATCGTGATGACTATTCCATATTAAGCCTGTTATTGTTGCATTTTCACTTCCAGCAGATCTTTCTGGACTTCAAAAGCTTTCTTCTGTGCATCAAGTCCTTAACCATTATGGCGATCCATGAGACTTCACACATGAGGATAGCAATTTGGAGACGTAGGCTTTTACAAATTTCATGGGCTTCCTGACAACTTGCTGTGTGTGAAAAGTCGATGAGGTGTTTGTTAGTATGTAAAGGAATTCTTCAAGGCATATTCTTCTTTTTCAATCCATACAGTGACCTCAATTGTCACATAGACGGAGGTTACTGCGAACTAACATGGTTTCTCATAGTGCAGACCTTAGTCCAACTGGAAACTTACTAATTGTAAAGGTAGCATAGGTTCCTGACAAAATGTTTCTGCCCTTAGGGGGAGAACAGAAGTGGGAGGTGTGTATATTGGTGGCGCAGGTTCTCTTCCTGGTACATTCATTGAATGTATACTGTCTTGAATCTTATACCTACCTGTTTTCAAGAACTTATTTCAAACAAAAAATTGGGATATAAAGGATTTATTTGTTGGTCAAGAGCAGAATTTTCGGCCTCATCTTTTGATTTGACCAAGGTAATTGAAGCGATATGCATGAATCCAAGACATTTCGCTGGCTACAAGTAGCTTTTATGTCTCATAATGCCACATAGGTCTTGTATGCACTAAGCAGATAGGTCACATGGTAAATTGGCCTTTGCATCAGGTTCGGAAATTTCTTGGTTAGATACCCCATATAGCAATTCTTTGTTCTAATGTTGGATGCCTTGTATGGATCAAAATATGCTGAAATTTCTTCTGGATTATAATTGTGTATACTTCCTGTCAACCATCTCTTTTTATTTGATAAATGGCCAGAAAATGCCTTTGTTTTTCATTATTGCACTTAGATTAATAGTGGATAACCAAAAAGATGCTATGCAATTTACATATTTTACATCAG
This sequence comes from Erythroxylum gracilipes, assembly GCA_026413385.1. Taxonomy (NCBI): domain Eukaryota; kingdom Viridiplantae; phylum Streptophyta; class Magnoliopsida; order Malpighiales; family Erythroxylaceae; genus Erythroxylum; species Erythroxylum gracilipes. Next base: position 20,761,901 of record JANZLC010000001.1, read on the forward strand.
GAAATGTCTTGTACTCTTCTAAACTAAGCTTGTGTCTTTAGATATTGGACTGGAGGAAAGTTCAAAAGCAAGTAACTGAGTACCGAAGAGGAACAACATACAGGTACAAATTAAGGCTGTTGTATGAGAATTTATTGAAGATACAATTTCATGTAAAGCCTTCTAAGTATTGGAATCTAAGTGGAAATCACTTAAAGCTTTCACTCAGTTTGATGCCAATCCTTCAGGTCTGGCGTTGGGTGAAACTTCTGGGATATTTTTGGTTTTGCAGAATTCCAGTGAGTTGTTAAGTTAATCGTAATTGAATTTCATCAACTCTAGAGGTGGGTTTTCTGGATAACATTCAGTTATAACAAAAAGTTGTCCCTTGGGAGGATTTGCAATGTCATTCTTCTCCATCAAGCTGCTGAATGTCGTATTAATCTTATTTTTACTCCTCACTTAACGAGAAGGATATCAATTGGCTTTTCTGAGTTTGCAAGATGTGAATGAATATGTTGTTGACTTTTCTGCACTTTGATGCTACATAATGTCGGGGTTATGTTTGGTAATAATGTGATCCCATTTTCATGGAGGTGAAGCTCTAACCAACTAAATTTCTGCAATTTTTTTCCAGTAGTTCAGACAGGTATAAGTGACCACTTTACCTTGCCATGGTACGACAAGACTCTAAACTGGAATTCGAAAATGAATCAGAAGTTAGCAGTAACGTGGCATCCAATGTCTCTGTGCAAGAACCATCCCCTGATCAATCCAAGGACAGCAACACACCTTCGTCTCTCACAGATGCAACTAGGCTTCAACAAAATCAAGTACTTATTTCCCTTGACTTGTCTCTAAACTTTAGATCGAATGATACGGGGCCGAAAAGCGTGGGTGATGTTGGCAGTGAAGTAGTTGCCTCTAATCCAGCTTCATCCATTCCCCGAGTTTTCTCTTGCAATTACTGTAGGCGCAAGTTTTACAGCTCACAGGCACTTGGTGGCCACCAAAATGCTCATAAAAGAGAGCGAACATTGGCAAAGCGTGCAATGCGTATGGGCATAATTACGGATAGGTACACTAGCTTGGCATCTCTGCCACTGCATGGTTCTGCATATCGATCGCTGGGAATCAAAGCTCATGCTGCTATGCACAATAGTGTCATAGCATCAGCAAGGTCTCCCAGTGCAAGAAGTGGACCTAGGTTTGATCAAGGCTACTATGGAATGCCCATGTTTATGGAAGAAGAGGATGTCACCCTATATTGGCCTGGAAGTTTTAGACAGGTGAATGGAGCACTTGGAAATAACTTGGGTGAAGAGAGTACTCAAAGTTTAGATTTGAATCTCATAGCAACAACAACACCAAAGCCAGAAGCTTCTGCCCCTGATCTTACTTTGAAGCTCTAAATTTTGTATGACGTCCTTATTTCATTTGCTATGGACATGTTATTCATAAAACTCATCACTTTGTACAGTGAGATGTGCATTACATTTAGTTGTGAGCTGTCATAATTTAGTCAACATTTTTTTATGCTTGTCTTCCATCTTTTCGTTTTAACATGTAATTGGTACTTCTCTACTTTACTTTTTAATTTTTTTGTGGGGCTGTGGTCTACAAAAAAAAAAATTATTAAAAAGGGACGTGACAGTGAATTTTAAAAGCTAAAATAACGAGACAATGATCATGACTAGAAACAAGTATGTGGTTTCAAGTTTGATTAAATGTAATTAACAATTAATTACTATTAATTAAAAGAATCTAGACATAATCAAATATATTTAAATATGATATGATGAACTCTCAACATGACTGGCTTAATGGAGTTAATTCAATACTGATGAATACTAATTGAATACCATTGGACATTAATGAATGCGATTAAATCTAATTGAATGTTCCTTGATTAGAGTTGAACATTCATAAATCAGATATTCATGAATACAATCCAGAATCATTGGACATGTTATATCCTTTAGTTAAACTCAAATCAGCTTTGATGCAGTTAAATACAAATTAAAACTAATGCTTGGATGAAATTATCCTTATTTGAAGCTAATTAATTGTAGTTGAATGTAAATTGATCTTGACTGGATGCAACATAACGCACAATGGGCTTTAAACTACTATAATTAAAGCAAATTACTATTAAAATTAAAGCAAAACTAATCCTACTTGAACTTGGAATGTCCATTGTACATAATGTCTAGCCTATCCATAACTAAAAACAAGTAAAACTAATAGTTCAAAGCTCATAACAAAATTCTTAACTAATTTAAAGTCTACATACCTAACAAAAATAGTGATATGAAAAGTAAAAATAAAAATGTTTGGAGAAAAATAATTTTCAACAAGATATTTCTTACAAGCCAAGCAATATGATCTCCAAATCTCATATGAAACACCTAAGAAGAGCACGAAGAATCTATTTTCAAAAAACCAGATGACAAATATCATTCTACAAACCATCAATTAGACCCTTTTCTTAAGAACTAAGTTAGTTGATGCTTTGGAAGATTAGTTGCTAACCTTGTATTGCTTGTATTTTTGATATTTTAGTCGGGAGATTTCTCCAATCTACCTGCCAGTGTTTAAGATCTTTCCAATGGACAATTTGTAATCTTCTTTATTGTCTTTTAATATATTCCTTTAATTAAAAAGTTTAGAGCTCACAACAAAATATTAAGATCACATCTAAAACTTTCTCTATTTTTTGTTTCTTTTGTTATGTTTGTCAGTTTAAGTATAATGATTGAATGATTATTTCATATTTCCAAATAGGAGGGAACCTTAGTAGTTATTATTGTATAGATTAAGTGACCTAATTGTTGAATTGGGATTTATATCTATTAACTATCTTTGATTGATCTTAATACAGGATTTAACTATGCGAGTGTTTAAATTTGATTTAAATTAACTTGTGGATGACTCAAGGGAGCCTATTTGTGAGTAGCCTATGGTTAGGTAGAAGGGATTGAATAAGGTTCTCATAAGAGACCCACAAGATCTTTGATATTAAAGTGAAATTTCATAAGATTTCACAAATCTTAATACATTAAAAGAGGTGTTAACTTGGCTGATAACTAGTTAACCAATAAGATAGTAGATCATTGTAACTCGAGAGTGCAAGTGTCTAAAAAATTCTGCCAATCTAGTTGGTAAATTCATACATCTTAGATGATATTAAGGGGTTCCTATCTAGATGATATTCATGTATGTTGTCTTCATTTGATTACATGCTTTGTTTTATCTCTAGTGGTTGTTTATTTTCAACTTTAGCTATGTTTAGGTTCAAATTTAGGTTTAGTTTTAGTTTTAAATTTTTTAATAATTAGGTAGTAAGGAGAGTTTTGACTAAATTCCTATCACTTCCTTGTGAGATTGATACTTTATTCACCATTATATTTCTACCAAAAGATAAGTGTAGTTGCCTTATGTTATCAGTAATATATTTTGTGATAAAGAAAACTTTATTGGTAGAAAATGCACATATCAATAAAAAAAACATTAAACTACTAATGGACTTCGCTTAATGCTAATATGTAACAAAGTTACAAGTAAAACTTAAAGGAAGACTTGAAAAACTATGAATTGATGAGATGATCATCACTTGAAGTATCGTTGCAAAGTTTAGAGAAGATACTTAAAATATTTTAGTAGTCATTTACATACCTTAGATCAAGTTAGAAAGGTACCAAGTCATTGAGGCATCAAAGAAGACTTGAAGGATCAAGAAGGAATTAGGTGAAGCAAATATCTAGTCAATTAACCAATATATAAGAAGTCGAACAAGTCTATTCATGACAAAGCATGAAAGTCCCAAATTAAGTGACCGAGTAAACTCAATTTGATCTAATAAGTTGCTACGTCTTATAGGGATCCAATAGTTATATCTCACTTTGAAAAAATTATTAACCCTAGCAATGACTAGAAACTTGAAAGGAACCATAAAAGCCTTCCAATGTAAAAAAAAAATTCTTGTTCTTACAATTCATTTATTATTTATTAGAGGAAGAAAGCTTTATATGAAAAGGTTTTATAGCTTTAATTTTCTTCATATGATTGAAAAGTATAAAAATGTTCTAGAGAATTCTAAATAAAAAAGAATTTGATTTGTCTGGATTATTAAATAAAATGTTAATGTAGAAAATTCTCTTTTCACCATTTTGAAGAATAGGAGATAATGAATTAAAAATTTTCAAGCGAACATAAGGTGAAGATGTGACTTAAAGAGGATTGAATCATTATAAATAGTAGCATTTATCTTATGATTATTTTATTTTCTATTGTAAAATTGTTATTACATTTAATATATATTTCACAATTATGATATTTATTGCACGTGTATACTTTGGTACATAGGCTAGACATTAGAAACTTAAGAACTATTGGCTTGAGAAAACTAAGGATACTACAACATTGTCCCTTTTTCATTTTCTCTAGTTTAGTATTGGCACTTGTTGGATCTCAAATGCATACTTGTGATATTGCTTATAAATTTTCTAACTTTATTATTGAAATTTTAAGCTATTTATCTTTATCTTATTTAGTGTTTATTTAATTTCGTGAAAAGTTATAAATTTAGAATTACCTAATTCATCCCCTCTTAGATCCCCTTTGATCTAAAAATTAGTATTAGAGCAAGTCTCTCAACATAGCTATTCAATTTTACAATATAAAAAAACAGTGGATATGAATGGATAAAAACATTAGTTAATAAACTTATCGTGATAGGAATGAATACTTATATTGTTAAACTAGAATGAGATTCTTCTTCATGAAAACAAGTGCCTTAATTGTTATGAGAGCAAGAGCTTGTTTGGTCATAAATTTAGTGTTTGTCACTATGTCCGAAGAAAGCAATTTTGAGATTATGGAAGTCTTAGAAGGAAACTCTGAGGCAAAATTACTACTGTTTAGATTTTTCAAACTTGAAGAAGATTCAGCCATAGTGGAAAAGGATAAGGTAAGAGGCTAGGTGTGAGAAGTCCTACCTATTTTCTTTACCTTAATAAGTAACCAAATGTTAAACAAGGAATGAACTAGAGTGCAAATCAACTAGAAGATGCAAGTTACCAAATTAGAACTTATGACATTGTGAGAGAAGGAAAAGAAAAAATTTTAGTGCGAGAAACCAAACACCTAAAAAGTTGATTGCCAATGTAAATTGTAGAATTACTCCAATTCAAGTTCCATTTATGCTTAGGAATAACCTACGAATCCAAGAACATATTGCTTCTATTATTAGAAAAAGAACTTGGTCATAAGTGGTGGGTGATTCTTCCCTAAACACCATGCTTAGTTATTTCCTCTAGTAAGTAGGAGAAGAGACAACTGTACTCTCACCACTTATAGAAGTTCTTCAAGTTGGAGCCATAATGTGGATGAGCACTTTAGTAGGACACTTTATTAATAACAAATCTCCATTTCCTCTTATGAAATCTTGGGAAAAAGAAGAATTGAACAACTTAGGATTAGAAAAAGGTCCTAATTAATCAAGAAGTTTTATTCTTATTTAGAATCACAATTGAATTCAAAACCCTCAAAGTAATAGAAATTGGGCCTTAACATTTTAACAGAAAGCTTATCCTTATCCTTCTACATAAATGGAAACTGGGTATAGATCTAGATAAAACCAAACTAGAAGTGGTTCCTATATAGGTACATTTCCACAACATACCTTTAGAATACTGGAGTAAGTTGGGACTAAGTTACATGGAAAGTTCCATAAGAAAGCCTTTTCATTTGGATGAAAAGACTACTGCACTAAGTAGTATATGTTATGTTAAAATTTGCATTAAACAAAAATATGTAAGGAATTAATTGAAACACTTAAGTTAAAGAGTCTAAATGCATTTGTCACTCAAAAGGAGATTGAAATTTTAGTCACATAATAATGGAAGCCTTCTAAACCAAAACTGAAATATACTTTAAGGCCAACTAGAAAGCTATTTTTGAAGGGGGTTATAAGAAATTAATGGATAATGATAATCTTAAGGAGCTAAAGAAGAATAAAAAGGCCTTCTAATGATATCAAAGGCTTATGAGAGAACAAATGAATGAATATTAGATTATAAGGGAGAACAAGTAAAAGAACTCTACTATTGAAATACAGGAAGAAGTTGTTAGACTAAGAGGGGAAAGGAATGATTGTATATATATGAATCAAACTGAATAGAATATGAACAAAATTTTAGAGGAAAACATTGTTGAATAAATAGTTATTTAGGTAGGGGTTGAGTCTCTATCAAATGGAGAAGCTAATCTTGATGGCAGAAATAAAGCAATCAAATAGAGAATAAACATGTTTACTTCAATGTTAAGGATGTCTGGAAGGAAATCTAAATCTAAGGGAGCTAAATACCCTTTTAATGTATTCTAATTTCAATTTTAGCTTAGAATGGTAGGGGTCTTAACAATCCTAACAAGTAGTAGGTACTTGTTGACTATCTAATATCAATAAAGCCAATGTTAATTGGCCTTTTTAAAACTAAACTAAAAGAGGATAGATGTAAGACACTTTGATTTATCCAAAACAACATAGGAATTACTACTAATTATAGTGAACACTATAATGGAATAATAGTAGTAAGTGATATAGAGAAAATGAGGTTACTAAATACCTATGCAATGATCAGGTTCTACATTTATATGTTGTTCTAAAGAATAATATTCAAAGAACCTGTTTTAGCTTTGTATATGTAGCTAACTTACCATTCCTTAGAAAGTCAATGTCAAAAGATTTGCAAAACAAGGTTTCAAATATGGGCATCACTTATATAATCCTTGGTGATTGTAACTATACTCTTTACACATTTAAATAAGAAGAAGGGATGAGTTCAAAGCCCATTCAATGAGTTATTGTCTTGTTTCATTAATATATTATGTCACTTTAATTATAAAGGAACCATTTTATATGTAATAATAAATAGCAAAGGAAGTGATACTTTAGAAGGAAGCTAGAAAAAGCATTGGTGTATCAAACATGGATAGTTGAATTCTAGGGAAGCAAAGCCATCTTTAACAATCCTCTGTATTAAGACCATAGTTGAATTAAAGTTTATAATCTAGTAAAAGTCCATACTTGATTACCCCTTTTAAATTCTTCAATTATATCAAAAATCTTAAAGGATTTAGGAAGCAAATGATTCAGGAATGAGAATTGAAATAGAGAGCTATGAGCAATATACATGCATCAAGAAATCGCGCACCTGATGACAAAAAATCTCAAGTTTATACATCAAAGACACTTAAACAGTAAAGCCTTAACATTAATTAGGAGATAAAAAGTTACTCACATCAATACAAGTTGAACTATACTACGATCCTCAAGATATTACTAAAAGGGAGAATGAAAAGGCTACACTTAACCTTTTTTAATGCACTTGAGGCACTTAACTCACTGTTAAGGTGAAAATCTATAGTGTAGTACCTTTAAAATCGTGATAAGAATTCCAAATCTTTTTTTAAAATTTTCTCTACAAAGTGAAATACTAAAAAAATACATACCTCATTAAGGATAATGGAGAGAGAAGATTGAGATAAAAGGAGATCAAGGAAGACGTGTTCGTGTACTTCCAAAAGACCATAGATTTTCACTTTGAAAGCTATTCTTTTATGCATGTGCTCAACAATTTCATATCAAGTGTTATCTCTAATAAGAAAGTTGGGGACCTAGTAAATCCTGTTTGCTCATAGGATATAGAGAATGCTTTGAAGGGGCTTAACTCTAATAAAACCGTAGGACTAGATGGGCTTAACGCTTATCTTTCTAAGGAGTCATGGTTATAGACCTAGGAGTAGGTCACCAATTCCATAATTGAATTTTTTAGCCTTAGAATACTTCTTAAAGAGATAACTCATGTTTAGTTAGTACTAAAACTTCCTAACCTAAATTATCTTAGAGATTTTAGACCAATTGCTTGTAGCAACACTGTATACAAAATCATCTCCAAAATATTACCTTCAAGATTAAAAACATTATGGAATCTTTCATAAATAAGTCATAAGGAGCCTAAATTAGGAAAAGGAACATTGGATACAACATCCTATTGGCACAAGATTTTTTTCAAAAGATACTAAAGGAATGGCTTAAACTACATTAATTGTCTTGATTAAATAGAGGTTATAATAAAGTAGTTGATATTTCATTCTTTAGATATGTCAACATGTTTATGAGCATAGTTGTTTTAGAATAATTCTAATCTTTTTTCTTTGTAGGAAGATGATGATTGGGAGTAAGTAAGGAGGTACTTTGTAAATGATTTAGAGTGCCATGCATATTGGTTTTATTTTGTATTTTGGTTGATGAACTTAAAGTTTATATGAAGAACTAAAGGAAGATAATATAGGTGCATATTTTAACTAATGATTTTTTGTTCTGTTTTAGATATGTTAAACATTTAATTCCATAATTCTATATGGACTATATGATATCATATATAAATGCAATTTTTTGGTAATTGATATTTGACATTATGTATCTTAAGGTCATATATTAATATATGTATGGCTACTTTTAATATTATGCATGTTTTTCATAATGAACTTTAATGTATATGTAGGTATTGCCTACAAAGTGAAAATGGTTTATTTTATATTGACAAGTCGTTGCTAATGAAAAGATAAAATGTTGCTTTTGTTGTCAGATATTATTGCCTAAAAAATCAATTTATTACCTCATAAAGGCTCAAGTTACCCTTATATCCATTCAATATTGTTGTTATAACTTGAAATTATTTTGTTTCCTTAGTCAAAGCTTGAGGAAAAATTATAGAATTTTTTGCCCAACAAGAAATTATGTTGTCTTACATTTATGGCCATGCCACTTTTTTTAACATGAAATACGTTGCCTTAATGAAAAATTGCAGTAATTGCACTTCTAGTTATGTTTTGTCCTATCACCCAATGCCTTTTTTTTAATTATAGTGAGCTATAAAATGAAGATAGACTTTCAAAAGGCTTTCAAATTAATCAATTGATAATCTATCTTATACTACTTTGAGGCTTCTGGATTCCCATAAGAGTATAGTAACTAAATCAAGTAATGCATAACAATTAGACAATTCAGCATCCTAGTGAATGGAGAAAAAAATCTGGTGATTAAGAGAGGAAAAGGGGTCAGGCAAGGTGATCCCTTATCCCCTTATTTATTCTCAATTTGCATCAAAGTTTTAGAAAGACTAATTAAGTACAATACTAAGAATAATCCCTTATTCAAGTTTCATAGAAATTGTAGCAACTATTATTTGCAGATAACTTATTGATGTTTTATAGATTTATGCTTGCTCAGTTCATGTACTAATGGACTCTATCAATTCTTTAAGTAAGCTATTAGGGATTCTACTTAATTAGGACAAAAGCTACTTAATGATGATCTATATTAATGTTAATTCTCTAAGCCAAGATTTATCCTTCCTAACATGTTTGAGGATTAAAAATCTCCCTTTCACTTATTTGGGAGTTCTTATACTTATAATATACCAACCTACAAGGATTTCCAATAATCGTATAAGTTGATTGAAAGAAGAATAAGTCTTTGGTGCAAATAAGAAGTCTTTAATTGATCAAATTCAGTCTGAATAATCTCCATGTATACTGGATATCCCATATGGTTTTGCCTAAGAAACTTGTTAAAGATATGTAAAGAATGTTGATGAATTTTTTCTAGTATGGAGATGTTCACAAGCAATAAACTGCCAAGGTTAAGTGGAATGAAATTGGAAAACCAAAAAAGGAAGGAGGTATGGGAATTTTGTCAATGCAGATCACCACTAAGATCTTACTAGCCAAAAATATTTGGAGATTATTAACAGACAAAAGGAACCTTTAGGTACAATGGACACATTCACAATACTTACCCAGTGTTTGGTTATTGTCCTCAAGGGTGAGGACAGTGGACAAAGACAGAAAAGTACTGTCCAAAACATTGTTTGGTTGGTGTCTTCAAGAATTTCTGTCCCATCTACAGTGGACACGGACAGAAAATTCAGTCCATTCCAAAAGTGTGGTACAGAGACCGCACGTCCATCGGACTAGAATGCGAAAATTCTAAAATAACCCTGTTTTGTCCGAAACGTATTAACGTCTAGGTCGCACATCTTCTTCTTCCTTCGGCTTCTCCCAAGTCTTTGTCATCTGTCGCACCTCCTCTTCTCTGTCGCACCTCCTGTTCTTCCTCCTCCGTCGTCTGCAGAAACGTTTCTCTCCGTCGACAGTCGACCGTCTCTTGTGGGTAAGAAGCTTTTCATCCCATCGTGTTTGTTGTTTGTCGGGGGTTATGGGTTTCGGTAGATGAGGTTTGTGTATGGAGTTAATGTTTCCGTAGATGGGATTTGAGATTAATGTCGTCCTCTTCTCTGGTTGGTTGGAACTAGTTAATTTTGTATAGTCTCTCAGTTTAAGCATCCCCTTCTTTCCTGATTGTTTACTTCTTTGCTGTTCTCGCGACACACGAAACCCATATTCAGGTTGGAAGGTTTCTATTTTGTGATACCCATAAGTAGGATTTCAATATTCATAATACCCAAAAAAAAAATTTGAAGAGCCATAATACCCAGAAATTGAAACGTTGTTATATGTATGGTATTGTCGTGACAAAACTAATGGGTAGAACAGGCAATCCAATGCGAATATGATGTTCCACAGACTGTGGAACTGGGGAAAGTGCAATTTTGATCGTATACATATGATCAACATGCAAATGTCAGAACACCATACATTTAGAACCACTGAGTTCTTTTCTTATTTTCCCTCTTCTTTGTGTAATTTCTTTTTTAGCTATGATGAAGATCAAGTTCATATATAAAATTTATTGCAATCTTCGTATACCTTTAACTTGCTCTATTTACTTATTGTGTTTGTGTGATTGTTATATCATTTGTTATTGCTACTAAGTTAAAATTCCAAAACTTTATGCACTCTCTTACAGCATAATTGTGAAAACTTTATGCTCATGGTGTCTGTTGTGATCTCATAAAACTGATAGGATTTTATATATTGTTGTGAATCTCATGCTATAGGCTACAGCTGTTGCATTGTTTCTGCTTTGACAGAAACAACAACATTGTAGTGTTTTGTGCTGAAATTGTAGACAATATGGCATAAACTCCCCTAAACAAAAATCAGTTTCTAACCTTTTGTACATACAGGCTAACTTTTTCTAGTTAAAGTGCAAATAATAATGCAATTTTAATAGATCAATTATGACATTCAATCCTGATGCATGAAGTTCACACACATGACAAAGTTGGTTCTACTTTTAAACATTTCATAACCCTTATCAAAAGAAAGGAAGAACATTGAATTTACATTAACATAAGAGCATTTTGTGACAAATTCCCATGTTCTTATTTTGATTACATACATATGTTTCGGTTTTGTAGACAATAAAAATTTACTTATGACTGTGATTTCCACAAGATTTGGCAGTACAATTTCACAAAGAAAAGCACATATTTTATGCTTATTACTCATTATCCTTCCATGTTCACCTATTATATGCAATTCTTACTAATTTGCAGGAAGGTGAAATTTTGCATTGTTTCTCAATGAAAGTTGGACTTTGTAATAATATTTTGCCAACTTCTTTGTTGGATTTTTATGCCAATTGTGGTGAAATGAAAAGTTCAGCTAAGTTGTTTGGTGACATCTCTTACAGAAGCAGCATTACTTGAAATGCAATGATGAGAGGGTTCATCCAAAATGGGTGTTTCCATGAGGCCATTGAACTGTTACGACAATTGCTATCTCCAGATTACGAATTTTAGGAAGCCTGCTTGAAGCATGTACGCATCTTGGTGCTCTACAATTGGGTAAAGAAATCCATGCGTACCTCATAAGGAACTTGTTTTACATGTCTGAAGAAGACAGACTTCACTTGAATACCACTACACTTAACATGTACATAAAATGGGGATTAATTTCTTCAGCTAGAAAATTATTTGACAGTATGCTACTAAAAGACATTGTAGCATGGACGTCAATGATTGACGGCTATGGAATCCATGGTTTGGGAGCTGAAGCTCTACATCTCTTCTATCAGATGATAGAGCATAGCGTAATTGGTAAGCTTGTTGTCTAGCTGCAGCCATTCTGATCTCATCAAAGAGGGCTGTGAAATGTTCTCCTCCATGAAGTGCAAGTTCAGTATCCAACTTAATCTGAACCACTACACTTGTCTGGTGGATCTTTTAGGGTGATCCAGCAAGTTAAAGGAGGCATTAACCTTAAAATTGAGACTGCTGGCTTTTGCTGACAGCAGGATCTGGGTTGCTCTTCTTGCAGCCTCCAGAATCCGTGGAGATGTAAAGATAGGGGGATTCGCAGCACAGAGACTCCTAGAACTGGAACCTGATAATGTTGGATATCATACATTGTTGAGTAACATACAAGCTTGTAGTGGAAAGTGGGCTGACGTTGAAGAATTTAGGAGAGTTATGCACGAGAAAGACCTGAACAAGACTCCAGGATGGAGTTATTTTGAGTATATTGTTCTTGTTTTGTTTCAGCAGATAGATCTCACCAGCAAACTCAGGAGATCTATGATGTACTGAGACTTTTGAATAGGAAAATTCAGGAATTTGGACATGCATAAACTCCAAATTCTTCAAATTATCTCTTATTAGTATTTTGTTTTAAGATTGTTACAAGGAAGTTGAACCTTCAATAAATGAAATATAGTTTTATTTTTTTAATTATACTTCTACATGATATCAAAGTCCCGCGAAAATAGTTGAGAAAGTCCATCAAAATAAAAATGTCAAAATGATTAATAAGTTTAAAAGTAAAATGTATTCTAAAGATAATGTTGAAATGAATTATTGGATTTTCAAAGTAATTATACTTAATATAATATTAAAAATATATGAAAAAACAGTCTTTCTATCAATTAGTTGTAAAAATACATATTACGGGACATTCTTAAACTCCACGTCACAATGGGACTTTTACTAGGTTATTATTGTTGTTGTTTATAATATTAGAAATGCTTAAAATAATAATGTTTTAGTGTCATATAATGCTTTTGGATATTGGAATAATCTTCTAACATCAACAAGCTCAAATGTAGTCCTAAGTCCTACGTTAACCTCCTCCTTTTCTCCAAAGCAAAGGGTCTCACACACACACACGTATTCTTGCTAATCTCCAAGCTTTCTTTATGTAGTCCTAAGTCCTACGTTAACCTCCTCCTTTTCTCCAAAGCAAAGGGTCACACACACACACATGTATTCTTGCAAATCTCCAAGCTTTCTTTTCTAGAGCAGGACTTATAATATACAATTGGATGGTGCAATTATTCGACTTTAAGGTTCTCTAATCCAACACTTTTGACCCTTTTTATGAAGAATAAAATAATTTTAAAGAAATTTTTTATTCTTTAAAAGAAGAGATTTGACACATGTTTCTTTAACAAAATTTATGAATTACTATATTAGACCTGTTTTTTATGCAAATGACTAATAAAGTGTGAGGAAAATGCAAATGACTGAAGTTACTTGGAGTTGCTTTCCACCTGATTACCTAGCAAGCAAG
>JANZLC010000001.1:20775515-20787948 GCA_026413385.1 Erythroxylum gracilipes
TACAGCATGACATAGAGGTTTTCTTTCTCCAGTGGCACCACCAGGACCTTGGGGACAAGCTACTTGCATAACATCATTTGAATACAAATAGATATGGATTCCCAAAATTGGATTTCCCTAAAAAACAGAAAAAGAAAAACTCTTAAGAGTATGACAGCTAAAAATATCAAGGTAAAAGTTCAATTAAGGTAGATGACAAGCATTAATGGAAAACCTTAATGTTGAAGCAGAAAATTCTAACTCAGCATATTTTTAATGTCAAGTTCTTTTACTTACTAGCTAGAATAATGAAACAACAACAAGATTCATCCACCTATATATGAAAAGCTAGACTGTCCTTAAATCACAATGAAGATTTCTTTCTATTGGGCTAGGAATGATTAAAAAGAATTTCCAAATGAAACAAGTAACTTATCCCCAAAAGACAATATTAGAAATAGAACCTGAGAATGTGGTCCAGAGTCTCCAGTCATTCTCTGATGATTGTAAACCATACTTGTAAAACCCATCGAAACAGCAAGTGGCTGCATTTACTATTTTTCATAACAAAAAAAGGAAAATTTGTTCAAAACAAGTAAAACAACACATGCGACATTATCAATTACTAAAAGCTAACCTAATCTTGATGTAATATGGGATGTTGTATGGTGGAGATAATACAGGTATTTTGGGAATTTTCTTCAAAATCCTGAATAGAGTAGTTAAAACAAAAAATACTAAAAATTATCATAATATAAATTATATACATTAAAGGTTTGAAAACATAAAATTAGCAAAAATATAACCTGAGTATTGGAAATGGGTATGGATGTCGAATATGTCATATTTGCTGAAGTCTTGCATTTTTAACATACTTTCTTTTCACTGAACTTTTCTCTAATTCACCTTTCAATCTCTTACTTGAGGTAGGTTTTGCCTTTATCTTGATACCTCTAACCTTATTCCTTTCACCAAAATTAATTTCAGGTTGATTGAATAGATTCATTTCAGCATTTAATCTTTGAGTCAACTCTTCATCTTGTGATATTAGGTTCACTTCATCAACTATTTCTTTATGTTGTAATATCTTATTAACCATCCTCAACATGTTAAGAAGGTGATATTTCACAAATTTACAAGTCTCTCCTCTTTGCTGCTCTTGGAACCAATCGCATGCTTAATGCACACAATTGTTTGTACCTTATACTTGACAACATTTTAGGATCCAATTCACTTTTATTGATAGTGGAGCTTTTACTATCAAGGTACCATGTTTTTGCTTTCCGTGTCCATCTTTTCAAAATATACTAACTCGGTATTCTTAAAATATTTTTCAAGTTAAAAACCTTCGAAACAAGACAACATAAAATGCCAGTAAACTTAAACTTTCGACAACTACAATGGACTTCATCATTTGATGAATCATAAGTGATCATATTAGAGTAGCTCTTCCCTACAAGAGTGATCTCATATTTTGTAACTGTAACATCTTCACCGCAAAGAAGAAAACTAGAATCATGAGAATGATTCCATTGATCTTGAAAACATTTAAACACTTCTGGCATGTAGACAATAATTGCATGCTTTAAAATTTGAACAAGTGCTGACAATGTTGGAGTGCTTACATTACTTCTAAAATCAACTTTTAACTCATCAAATTGACGATCATCAATAAGTCTCTGGAAGTGATTAAAAATTGCAAAAAGTTATGCTGATAACTCACGTACCTTTTTACAATGCTATTTATGCTCTCACTTCGTTGGGTGATGGTCATGTCTATACATAATATTTGGCATCCATAAACTAAAGCCCACTTTTCCTTTATATGAAACATACGTTTCAAACAATCATTATCTTGAAGTTCATATTTTTGCAGCATCTCATTCCATGCATTGGAAAAATCTTCTTCTTCTTTAAAGTCATATATGCACAAACTAAAATCATGCGAAGAATCTTTAAATTAGGAAAAAACACCACTCAAATGAATTGCGGCATTTTGATAAATGTGCCAGATACAAAGTCGATGATGAGTTTTAGGCCATCTTGAAGCTAATGCCTTTGCCATCGCTACATCCTGATCAGTAAGAATAGTTGTAGGCTTTTTCTCAGACATGGCTTTAGCAAATGTGTCGAACAACCACTCAAATGTAAGAGCAATCTCATCGTATAGTAGTGCAACACCAAAAACTACTGTTTTGCTTATGATGGTTCACCCTACAAACAAAGCAAATGGATGACCCTCGTCATTTTTCTTGTAAGTTGTATTGAGGCAAACATCTCCAAAGTCTAAGTAATCATTCCTCATCTTTGCATCTGACCAAAATATATTAGTTATCAAATTATCTTCATCCACTTGAATGGCATAAAAGAAGTTAGGATCTTCAAATTGCATTTTATACAAATATTCTAACGCGCCACCTATATCTCCCTTCTTCATATCTCTTGTTCTTTTGGATCTTAAATAATTCGTGTAATCCTCTGGAATAAAGCCAAGATTATTTCTCCCACCTACTTGTCTCACCATAAGATCATGGGATGTTTTTGGTGGAATTCCCACATCATTAGCCATTTGAATTTGCATTGCTGCAGTAGAAGATATCTTTATGTGACTTCTATGCAATGTTTTGTTGAAATTTTCTAGTTTTCACACTATTAACTTTCATTCTTGCCTCCCAACCAAATCTTGTTTCTAAACGTGGAGCTCTTACATACACTTCTTTTTTATCAGGCATCCTTTTACCTTTATCACTACAACAAAAAAGCCTGCAAATCAATTTACCAAATTTATCTTTGTGACTTTTGTTCCTTCTTATTCCAAAGTCAACATGTTTGGCATAAATTGAATAAAATTGATAAGCTTCTTCAATCTCAAACTCCATGCCAATTTTAGGTATTAACTCTCTTGGAACATATGAGTGGACTTTGTTCAAATTCTCCTCAGAATTCGAATGCACCAAATCAGTTGAATTCATATTACTACTCTCATTACCAACCAAATCAGTTGAATTCATATTACTATTCTCATTGCCAATGCCAATATCATTCTTATCCTACACTTTCTCAATTTCATATTCTAATCGACGATATGGAGTAGATCTACCTTCCATTTCTACACCTGTCAAATTCACAAACGAAGTATCATTATTGCTTTGTTTTTAGATAAAATTATTAATATAATGAAAAAGGAATGTGGCCAAACTACTGGGAGTTATTTTAGTTTGCTCTGCATACCTTATTTAATTCCTATTAATTGGAGAATGAAAGGTTTTACGTTGTGTAGTTATACGTTCTCATCTTCTTTCTAACACATACCTGAAAAAATTCATAACTTCTTCCCAGTAAATGAATAATATGCTTTAGAAGGTCTTATACTAACCAGAAGTCAATATTATCACCAGTAAACTTGGAGTGAAATGTTTATATTTCAAATTAACTAATCTGCAATGTTAAGCAACTCAACCTTTACAATATACATTAATTATCACTTAAATAAATGTATAAACAAAAAAAAGAACTTAGAAAGGAATGACGTCCATGCATCAAAACAATCAAAATATCTTCAAAACTTACTTTTAAGGAAAACATAAAGACTATCTTCAGTTTAAGAACCACTAGAGGCAAACACTAAAGTACCTTATATCTCTCCACATTAAATTTAATAATAAAAGTAAATTAACAAAATGATGTCTTCCAAGAGGTAAATGGATCAACAACAGAGTCATATTATAGAGGCTTCAAAAGAGGCAGAGATCAAAGGGGGGTATTCATGAAAAGTTGGTTTTGGGTTTGCTGAGCCATTCCCTCAAGAATTATTTAGGGATAGAGATACAAAGAGAGGAAATGATAATAAAAAATAAGTAAGAAAATCTACAGATGAAAAAATAAACAAAACTTACATAAGAAGATACTTAAAATTCGTCAAAATATTATCTTTCTTCCCCTGTCACTGGTGTGTTTCTTAGAGCGACACTAGATTCTCCACAATCCTATTTTCTGAAAATATTTCAAATCATCTTATTACTCGTCTTCTACTTCTTTACTCTACCAAATGTGATAACAAAGTTAAAGATTGCTTTTGAAATGACATACAACAGCCATTTGGTACTGTTTCTATGAATATCATAATTATCTTTAACAATTATCATCATTATAGTACTCTTGTATTATTTGCAATGAATATATTTATATTATATTTTTGTAATTTGCTATTAATACAATAATGATTTAAATTTTTATTTTAAGTCATTCATGCAGAAGTAAATAAACAAAGTTTTACTGCTTATATCCACCCTTTTTTAGATTTATTTCTTAATTTCAATTATTACATTTGAAGCTAACATTACATTATACTAATAATTGTATTAATAAATTAAAAATGCAATTTTAATTAATAGGCACAACAATCATTTTATTTTGACAATTTAGGAGTTGGCATTTGCAATGAAAAGTGTGCTTATTCTTCCATGCCTTGGTGACATGTTTTGTATCGGTAGAAGAGGGAAAATATAAGATAGTGAGTTGCTTCAGGTGATTAAATGAAGGAAAAATTGTGTCACACCTTCTTTAGAAGATTAAGGAGATGCCCATATAAAAGATATACATCCCTCATCTGCCCGTTTAACCCTTTCAATTTGTCATATCCTAGTTCTTCTCCTCCAACATATTAATTTCAGAATAGAGAAAAGAGGCGAAGAAAAGTCACGACCGTGACTTAACTTGCATGGTCGTGCAATTGCAAGAAATTTGTTACAATCAGGAAGAATGAAGAAGAAAGAAATTTGATACACATTTATATAAAGCGAGTTTGTGGAGACATCAAATGATATTGAAAAGCAAAAGAAAAAAGCTACAATATATTATGAAATCAAGAGATTACAATTACCTTGGCAAAGTAAACATCCATGTCGCTAGAAGAATTTTACTTAGGTTGTTATACGAAGAAAATCCAAGGAATACTTTTCTCAATTATGACCTTGAGAACACCTATACATTTATAATATAAACTTTTTTTAAATCACTGCCAATGCTTCATTGTCATTCATGCTCCATCGTCATCCCTAATTTTGTGATAAAATGATAGAAGGCAATATCACAGAATGTATTCATCAATCAATTTGTTTAGCTCAATAATATAATCGTCCATAAAAGTCACATAATTTGATGTGGTTGAGATGAGGAATCTAGGTATTACAAGGTGTAGGAAGGTGGTGAAGAGAGACGAGACGGTGAGAGGGTTCCTTCTTTAGTGTTGAAAAGAAGATGAAGAGGAGGAGGACTTCGGTTGGGGTCAGCTTGGCTCATAAGCCACCAATTTTGGAAGAGTAACAGGGTTTTTTAAATTTAAGAAGAAACAACAACATATTTCAATTGGACAAAATTAGACAGAGTAACATTAGATAGAGGATTTGGACTCCATACGCTTTTCGTCCATAGACACTCGTTTTAAATATTGTGGGATCCATCTAAATTTTTTTTTACCCACCTCTATTTTTAAAAATTGAGATCATCTAACTTATTTAAAAAAATCGACGTGAAAAACAAACGGTGGCTTAACACTGTTAGTGGTCAAGGTTTTTTTTAAGAACATTTTCTAAACGTTAGAGTTTATTTTGAATTTTTGTTAATATTAGGGTTCATTTTAAACACTCTGAAACGTTAAGGTTCATATTAGACACCAACATAAATGTTAGGGATTGTTTTGCTCTTTTGGCTAATGATCGTAGTATTTGCGACTTAATTCGGAACTAAAGTGATCCTACGATTATTAGTCGGGCTCCACAATAATAGTGGTGAGTTTATAATTAGTATTAAAATATCTATATCAACAAAAACTTACAAAATATTAACATAATTAAGAATTTCGAAATTGTTTCATAACACTCCCAACCATTAGGACTGGTGTAAACCTTAGTATTAAAAAAAAAGTCTTGCACAAATGGCATGAAGTGAAAAAAGGAGTTTGATTTGGATTATAACTACCAACGAAGCCCATTTGATTTGGTCACAACTCCCGACCACCTTCATGACAAGCTTGGGGCCCGGTTTTCGTTATTCAAATTCAATGCACGTAAAAACAACACTTTACTGTTTGCTTTTCTTCCTCTATGATTAATATCTAAATGCGATGGCTAGTCACCAAATCAAAGCTGCTGCGAGCAACAACACGCGCACCAGCAGTCGGCTACACGAGAGCAGTAGAGCAGAGTTGCCTATCTCTTCTTGAAGCCTGCAACAAGTTCTCTAAGCTCACTCAACTCCACTCCCGTATCATTAAGTCTGGCCTGCAAAACAATCGTCTTGTTCTCACCAAGTTCGCAGCCACAGCCTCTGCCCTCTGCGCCATTGACTACGCTTCCACTTTCATATTCTCACCTGAATCTGACCCATTTCTCTATGATGTGTTTCTCTTCAACACCGTCATCAGAGCTTATGCGCAAACTAGTGATTTAAAATCTAAAGCTTTGTGTAACTACAATCTTATGCTTCGATGTAGCGTTTTGCCTAATAAATACACGTACCCGTTTGTCCTTAAGGCTTGTGCGGGTATTGGGGACTTGCGATTGGGGAAGTCTATTCATGGGTCGGTGCTGAAGTTGGGATTTCACGACGATTTATATGTTCAAAATACGATGGTACATATGTACTGGGGGAATAGTGATGGGGTTGAGCTCGCGCGGAAGGTGTTTGATGAAATGCCCAAATTTGATTCTGTTTCGTGGACTGCAATGATTAGCGGGTACGCGCGTTTGGGGATGTCTCACGATGCAATTGGCTTGTTTAGGGAAATGCAGATTGCTGGCGTTTGTGCCGATGAGATCACAATGGTTTCGGTTCTCTCTGCCTGTACAGATCTGGGTGCTCTTGAGCTAGGAAAGTGGGTAGAGTTCTACATTGGAAAACAAAGGATTCAAATGAAAGTTGAGCTTTGGAACGCTCTCATTGATATGTATGCCAAGTGTGGCGATATTGATAAAGCTATTGAATTGTTTAGGAGCATGAATGAGAGAAGCATTGTATCGTGGACTTCAGTCATTGTTGGTTTAGCAATGCATGGTCGTGGCATAGAGGCGATTGCCTTGTTTGAAGAGATGGTAGGAAGTGGGGTGGTCCCTGATGATGTTGTATTTATTGGATTGCTCTCCGCTTGTAGCCATTCTGGCTTGGTTGAGAAAGGGAAACAATATTTTGATTTTATGAGAACTTTTGGCCTTGTACCCAAGATAGAACACTGTGGATGCATGGTTGACCTATTGTGCAGAGCCGGACTTGTTAAAGAGGCATTCGAGTTTATTCAGGACATGCCAATTGACCCTAATCCAGTTGTTTGGCGTACCTTGGTAAATGCTTGTCGTGCACAGGGATTACTGAAACTTGGAGAGAAAATAAGTAGACAGCTCATCAAAAATCAGCCCTTGCATGAGTCAAACTACGTACTTCTTTCTAATATATATGCGAAAATGTTGAATTGGGGAAAGAAAACCAATGTTAGAGAGGTCATGGACAAGAAGGGGATGAGAAAGATCCCTGGTAGCACCATGATTGAACTAGACAATGAAATTTATGAATTTGTAGCTGGTGATAGATCACATGAGCAATGCGAAGAAATGTATCAGATGGTGGAGGAGATGGGAAGGAAAATCAAGAATGCTGGCTATCTTCCAGCTACATCAGAAGTGATGCTTGATATTAATGATGAAGATAAGGAAGATGCTTTAAACCATCATAGCGAGAAATTGGCGATTGCCTTTGCCCTTTTAAATACCCCACCTGAAACTCCTATTCGAATTGTAAAAAATTTGCGTGTTTGCAAGGATTGTCATGCTGCCATCAAGTTAATCTCTAAGGTTTACAACCGAGAAATAGTAATGAGAGATCGAAACCGATTTCACCTTTTCAAGGATGGGTTTTGTTCGTGCAGAGATTTCTGGTGACCAGCTAAGTACGTTTTCATGATTTATAATGGTTATATGAATTCCCATGGCAATTATAGGGCCAGACACTTGCAATGAAATTTGGGCTAATGGATGGTGCAGAAATTAGATTTAATCTCAGATTTTGACTCTTTTCTTGAGGCTTTACCAGATTAAGCTTTTGGTTCTGGTATTTCAAGATAATTGCTTAGTGTATCAATTGGTGGTAGAATGTAAAGGAGACGGGCTTTTAGGATACAGTTTTGAGTTCTCATGATCTATAGCTTTCAAGGAGAGGAATACCATATTTTAATGTATTGAAAGAGTATATTTTTCAACTTGAGCATTTCAGTAAGGGGCCAAGTGATCACTAATTCCTTAAGGTTCCAAAAATTATTATTTGATAAATAATAGGATTTCATTCATCTGACCCGCAATGCATCTTTGTCCTTAAGTAGTCTCTAAACCCATTGTGCTATTGACTTTAGCTCCATATGAGTTATTCAAATCTCCAGTTTATTGATTAGAAGATCAAGATTTCCAGCGCTTTGATTAATCTCTTGTGGAAGATTAGATGAGCTCCCCAGTGGGTTTGGAGATTTAAGAGTACATATTTAACCAACTGTGTTCTTCCTACTAATGACAAGTATTTATTTTGCCAGGCTGTGACTTTCATCTTGATTGACTCCAGCAGATGAGAACATTCAATAAACTTGGGTTTTCTTTTGGCGAATATAAGGAGTCTAAGATAAGTAAAAGGAAGTTCTTAGATCTCCGTACCTAAAATTTCTTGTAAAAGTTACACATTGGAAACTTCAACTGAAACTGTTAGCATGCTCTTCTCTAGGTAGACACGTAAACCTAACATGTCAGAGAACAATTTGACGGAATTCATTAAGAATTTAAAATAGTTAGGTTCATACCCACATAGAAGTAATAATTCTTAAGAATAAGCTAAGGTATGGATTTTGAACTTATTGCATTTATGGTGGAACTTGAACTTGCACATGTTGGAGATGTTGTAGCTGATGATTCTAATGAGTAATTCAATTGCAAGGATGAATAGGTAAGGGGACCTTATTCCCCTTGCACCCTAAAGGGGCGGGTTTCCTATTATTTAAAGCATAATAAAAGGTAGTAGTGATGCAAACTTTAATCCAAGAGATGAGTTGTGTGGGGAATTGAAATGCATGTAGGTAGTTTAGAAGGAATTGCTAGTTAATTGTATTAAAGGCCTTATAAAGGTCTATTTTAAGGGAGCAACTCCTTGTGGTGGATTTGTTCATGTAGTATTTGAAGAACTCTTGTGCCAACAAAATATTGTCACCTATGGTTTCCTTAACATGAATTACTCAGTGGAGAGAGGGCCCGTTTTAGTCTTTGAGCAATTATCTTGGTTATGTCTTGTATGCAAATAGGTAGGATAGTGTTCCTTTTGGATAAGGGTTAGGTTTTGTTCAATTCCTTTATAAGACTACTAGTGTTAAAGAATTCTAGGACAAATTCTACCAGTAAATGCCCTATCAATTCCCATGTTTTTTTTAATAAAAAATGCATTAAAATCATTAGAACCTTGGGCCTTATCTAGTTTGAAATTGAATACTACGATTTCATTAGGAGACATAAGTTTGGTAAGAAGGATTTGCACCTGTAGGTCAAGTCTAGAATCTATAAAGATTTTTAGAGCTTGGGCTGAACATTTGCATTGAGATCTGGGACCCAATAATTGACTATAATGACTGTGAGCAATCTCTTTTAGTTTAATTTGATCACTGTTGAAGTTTCCTTCAACATTCCATTATGGAATTGATCCTTTTAATGTTTTTGTGAGCATCCAAAGTTTTGAAAAAGAATCTTTAGCATGTATCCCCTCTTTGAGCCAATTCATTATAGATTTCTACTTTAGAAGGGAATTATAGCATAATAGTTCTTGAGTATAGGTGTGTAGGGCCATTTTTACAATTCTTATTAACCTCTCATCATTAGGGTTATTGTATAGTTCCATTTAATAATAATTGAGAGTTTCTTTATTGGAATTGACTTAGGCTTCAGTATTGGAATGGGCATTCCTTTTGAGGGCTTTAATTTCATTTTCACAACTTTTAACTTGGAAACTAGCTGAAATGCTTTGCAACCAAGAGCTAGTATATTCATTCCTCTCCTAACAGCTTCCTGGAATCCATTAGCCTGCATAAAAAATTTAAAATTTAAAGGCAATTTTAAGTGTATATGAGTTGTAGATACACTTGATTTTAATTGTAGAATGGTCAGAGCACATAAGGAGTCCAAATTGTGCAAATCTAATGGGGAGTTTGATTAACCATTCATTTTTTACTAATGACCTATCTAAATTTTTCCCTATGAAATTTTTTTCCCCCAGCCTCATTTGAACAGCATATGCAGTTATGATCTCCAGTTGGCAACTAGGGAGAATGGATTGTAAGTAGAGTCTACCTCTTTAGATCATCCAAAGTGAGGTTATATGCTAACTTAGATTAGTAACATATATGATAGAGATAACAAAAGGAAAAGGAAAGATATTCATTTAACAGTGTAGATGCATGAATTGATTTGAACTAAATAGTTCAGTTGTCCTCAATAAATTAAGATTGTATCATATCGCTACTCTACCATTGAAATGGTGAATGAGATTTGAAATGAAGCTCTAAGAAGAGCCTAAGAAATTAGGCTCCTTATTTAACTTCCCAACTTTTTTTTTTGGTCTCAAGAATGCCAATTAAGAGAGGCCCTTTCTCCCCCTCCCCCAAAATGACATCTTTATCTTCCTAATTTTTCAGAGAACTATTAACTCCTAGTTTTCCATTCTAATATGAATATGATTAAGAAGGAAGGGCTCCCTTTCTTCTTACGTGTAGCCTTCCTCCCTGATCTAGACTTAGGAGGGTTCATCAGGGTTAAACCATCTTTTGAAGGACTAGATATAGTTGAAGTAGAAGGTTCCCCATTATGGAAGTTGTTAACGGTAAAGAGGGATCCTGAGCACTATTTTCCATTGGAGTGATGCAAGTGTCAGTTAAGGGCAGGTTTGGGGGGATCATCTCTATGAGTTGTTTTATTTGGCTAAAAAGGAAACTCAGAATGATTAAGATCACTAGGGGAAGGAGCAACATCAATTTGAGTTAAGTCAACTGTGATTGGATTAATTTGATTTGAATCAAAAGCATCAATACTATCTTTAAGGGGTATTTCTTGAGACCCCATTAATTCTTCACATGTGTCAGTCTTGAAGATCTTTCATGCAGGCTTCTAGGTTCTAGACAGTGCAGGTTTCTAGGAGCTAGATAATTGGATGACATGATATAACAATATTCCACGTTTTGAAAGCTTTTTGATAATCAAGGAGGAGGGGATGTCAAAGTCTCTATTGACTTCTATGCAATGTTTTACATACCCTCTGCGATTATTTAGCAGTTTGGGTGTCCATACATAAAGGTTTTCTAAGTGAACTAGCAATGAAGCTCAATCCCTCTTGGGTTTAATATTCTAATGGTAGATTATAGAAATTGATCCACATGAGGATTTTTTTTTCTACTTTACTTCTATTTAACACTATGCAAGGATACTATTTTTAAAAGAAGAAGGGCTTCCCATCAATATGCCAAGGACTTTGTTCGAGAATGGTTGTGAGGATGACATCCTTACCAAATTTAAATATAAAGTAGGTCATGTTGTTTATTTAGCTTGGTTGA
Organism: Erythroxylum gracilipes; assembly: GCA_026413385.1. Classification (NCBI taxonomy): domain Eukaryota; kingdom Viridiplantae; phylum Streptophyta; class Magnoliopsida; order Malpighiales; family Erythroxylaceae; genus Erythroxylum; species Erythroxylum gracilipes. The sequence continues at coordinate 20,787,115 of JANZLC010000001.1, forward strand.
AAGGTCATTATAGCTTTTTAAAGCAAAGATAAACATTTTGCTGTGAATGCCTCTGATTACTCAACTATATCAAAACTCTCAACTAGTTACTAGCTCTATTTTTAACCCAATTTTTTTTAAAAAGGGTCAATAGATAGGATTCTTTTTATTTTTTCATATTTAATTTCTTAGCCTACCTAATTTCTTCGTAGTTAATCATTCCCATGAAAGGGTACTAATAATGCTAACCAATTCAATTGACTAAAGTTATAAATGTATATGAAAAAATTTCCTAAAGTGAAAGAATATTGTCATATCCTAATTAACATACATATTCATCCAAAAGACACTTAAAATACAAAATTCATAAGTTACTATACCTTTACAATTTAAATTCTCATAATGCACATCATAATGTCAACCTAATAAAAAACTATATAATTGTAAAATTCACACACAATTAATATATAAAAATGCTAAGTCCATACACATTTGATATGCAATTGCATATACAATTTTATATAATAATAAAACTCTCAATACCGCAAGTATACGGATTGTATCTTGTTGTATCAAAAGGTATTATTCTCACGAGGACTAATAGACAACTAAATAAATTAAAAAGAACTTTTTCTAAGGTACTAAGAATTGATTTGAATTAAAATAAATTACTGAGATTAAAACAAAAAATGAAATGAAACATATAAGAATTGATAGCTAAGGGGCCGTTTGGTTCCACTTTTGTTTTTCTGTTGTTGTTTTTGGTTTCTATTTCCTGTTTTTAGTTTCTGTTTTTTTCTAAAAAAACGAAAACCTGTTTGGTTGAGATTTGCAATATAAAAACTGAAAACAAAA
>JANZLC010000001.1:20788048-20799614 GCA_026413385.1 Erythroxylum gracilipes
ATTATTAATTTTATTATTAATTTTAATATACCAAATTAATTATCTTATTACTATTATTAATTATTATTATAAATTTTCAACAGAGTAAACCAAACACAATTTACTTGCCTGTTTTTCTTTTTACAAAAACGGCAACAAAAAACGGAAGAAAAAAACGGAAACAAACAGCCCCTAAGCTGCCAATGAAATTGATATTGCTCACAGTTGAAGACTTAGGAACTATTCTATCCTTATTTTGTTTCCCTTAATCTTGATGATTCAACTTATGTTTGATCCAAGATATCCTAAAGTTTTGAATACTCTCTCTCAAGATGTAATCAAATAACCCCAATTGACTTTGATATTTATAGAGTTATAATCGCTTGATTCACAAAACTACTCCTAATTTAATTAGTTGGGAAGCAATCCTATAGAAAATTAATTTCACAATTAAGATCTCTCTTTAATTATTCATTAATCTAATAATTGTAGATCCATTAGGCTACCAACTTTTATTGCACACCTTAACACTAATAATTTGATACACTCTCTTATTACCAAGTATGTGCACAAAAATTATCACAAAAATTCATCAATGTATTGAATTCATACAAGAAATAAGGTTTACAAAATATTTCAAGAACAATCCCTAATAGGGATCTAGAAACCCATAATCATGTGAAATATCTTAAAAATCCAAATATACATTCAAGATAATGAAAAATACCTTGTCAAGAATATCCCATGGTTACTCAACTAGGTCACGTTGTTTATTTAGCTTGGTTGGAGCATCATTTAGTCTTTTTATGCGAAAACAAACATTTTATCTTGAATGCCCTTAATTACTTAGCTATATCACAATTCTCAATTAGCTACCAGTTCTATTCTTAACCCAATTTTTTAAAAAAGGACTTACAGAATATAAGTTTTTTATTTTTTATATTTAATTTCTTAGCTTACCTCATTTCTTCTTAGTCAATCACTCTCATGTAAGGGTACTAATAATGCTAACTGGTTCAATTGAATATAATTATAATTGTATATGAATAAATTTTTTAAAGTGAAGGAATAAGTATGATATGCTAATTAACATACATATTCATCCAAAAGACACTTAAAATACGAAATTCATAAGTTTATATGCGTTTACAATTTAAATGACCATGTTTAAAGCTAAACTAATTCCATTTAGTTATTGCTATTGACACATTCTCACAATGCACACTTCATAATGCGAACCTAATAAAAAACTATACAATTGTAAAATTCACACAAAATTGATATATAAAAATGCAAAATCCACACACACTTGATATGCAATTGCATACACAATTTTATATAATAATAAAACTCTCAATACCGTAAGTATATAGATCATAACTTGTAGTATCAAAAGGTATCATTCCCACGAGGGCTAATAGACAATTAAACAACTTAAGTAGAACTTTGTCTAAGGTACTAAAAATTGATTTGAATTAAAATAAAAAACTGAAATTAAAAATAATAATAAACAGAACAGATAAAAATTGATAAGTGAGCTACCAATCAAATTGATGTTGATCAAAGTTGAAGACGTAGGAACTATTCTATCCTTATTTTGTTTCCCTTAATCTTGTTGATTCAAATTTTGTTTGATTCAAGATATCCTAAAGTTTTGATTAGTCTCTCTCAAAATCTAATCAAATAACCTTAATTGAATTCGATATTTATAGAGTTGTAATCTCTTGATTCACAAAACTATTCCTAATTTATTCAATTAGATATGAAGAAATCCTATAGATAATTAATTTCACAATTAAGATTTCTCTTCAATTGTTCATTAACCTAATAATTGTAGGTCTATTAAGTTGGCAACTTTCGTTGTGCACCTTAAAACTAATAAATTGATACACTCTCTCTAATTACCAAGTATATGCACGACAGTTATTATAAACATTCATCAATGTATTGAAGTCAACAAGAAATAAGGTTCACAAAATATTTCAAGAATAATCCCTAATAGGGATCTAGAAACCCACAATCATGTGAGACATCTTATAAATCCAAATATATATTGAAGACAATGAAAAAAATGAAAAGAAAAGAAAGAAAAACTAGTTTTAGTCTTGATCTAGAAATCTGGAATTTCTTTAAAGCTCTTCTTGTTGTCTCCTCATGATCTTCTTTAAATCTGGTGGCTGCTGCATTTTTTAGTGCTTTTCTTATTCTTAAATAATTCTTGAGGCTTTTAGGGTTCTTTTTAGGGTTTCTCTACTTATTTTGGTTCCAAAAATTAGGGATGTCAAAAAAGGCCCTACTCGATTTTGGCCCGGGTTGACCGAGCCACGAGTGGGCCACAAGCTGACCATGGTATTCCCGACCAAGCCATGGGCCTACCATGGTTGGCCTGACTAAGCCATCGGCCAGGTTGGGACCATTACTTCAAAAATGACATCTTTTTTGATTTTTTTTCTTAAAAATATAGATATGGTGGGTCGAGTTGGTTTAGTCTGCTCGTATCCTGTCACGCCAAGGGCTGGTCAGCTCGTGGTTGGCTCGAGCCACAATCAAATTGGCCTATGATTGGGCCACGGGCCATGTTCGGGCCTATACCATTGACATCTTTACCAAAAATAACCCTCAAATGTCAAAAATACAAAAAAAAACTTACAAGCTAGAAAAGCTGAAATTTGTTGAAATTACTATTTGTCATGCACGATCGTGCCTCATGCTGTTAATCTTTGTCACGATCATGCCTTGTGGCATGTTTGTGCCTTCCTTCCTAAGTCCAATATCTTCTTCATTATTCAATTTCCTAATTTCCAATACTTATGAACACTTCAAACACCTTTTAAAACATAAAAATTAAGATTAAATTCTTGCTCTAAACCATCCAAATACTTAAATACATACAAACATTAACAATAACACAATTCTAAGCCTATACATATGATAATTATCTAAGAAATACTTGAAAACACACTTGAACATCTATAAAAGCATAATATAATCTACATCTATCAACATGCCCACACTAAAACCTTTACTTTTCCTCAAGAAAAACTAAAAACATACAAAACACATTAATACATAAGCAAACAATCATGCAAAAATACAATAATTATACGATGACATCAAATCTCATAAAATAAACTTTACATCAAACATCAATTACTCAAAATATGCCAGCATACTAACTTATTCCTTTCATGTTTAAGTGCTTAGATTTGAATATACATAAAAATCTTTCTATTTTTAAAAGATTAGTAGGTTTTTATTATAACACTATTTTTAAAGATCTTCTTTAAGGATAACCTAGTCTTTTGACATAAAGGTAAACATCTTGTCATGAATGTCCCTCGTTACTCAACTAGGTCATGTTGTTTATTTAGCTTGGTTAGAGCGTGATACCATCCTTTTGAAGTGAAGACAAACATATAGTTGTGAATGCCCCCAATTACTCAGTTATATCATAACTCTTAATTGGCTACCAGCTCTGTTCTTAACTTAATTTTTTTAAAAAAGGCCAACAGAGTATGAATTCTTTAATTTTCCACATTTATTTTCTTAGCCTACCTCATTGCTTCTTAGTTAATCACTCTCATGCAAGGGTACTAATAATGCTAACCAATTCAATTGACTATAATAATAAATGTATACAAAAAAATTTCCTAAAGTGAAAGAATATTTGTGATATCCTAATTAACATACATATTCATCTAAAAGACATTTAAAAAATAGAATTCATAAGTTAATATGCCTTTACAATTTAAATGACCATGTTCAAAGCGAAACTAATTCTATTCAATTCTTGTCATTGACATATTCACATAATGCACCCAGTATAATGCCAACCTAACAAAAAACTATACAATTGTAAAATTCACACACAATTGATATATACAAATACAAAATTCACACACACTTGATACGTAATTGCATATATATCCTTACACTTGAACATCACATTGTCCTTAATGTGAAGAACAAAATAATAAAAATAATGATAATTAATAATAAAGAAAAAGTTAGAGTAAGAATATTTATTGTCTTTGAGTGGTGGTGGTGTGGGTGGTGGAATTTAGAGACATGCTATGCCTTAAGATTTTTAGCAAAACTTCATAAAAATAAACATAAAAAATAAAAAAACAATGTACCAAATAAATAATATGAAAATAATACTAAAATAAAATAATTAAAAAATCATAATTCTTGGGTTGGCTCCTAAGTAACACTTCTTTCATGTCATTAGCTTAAAGTGTTATGCCTTTTACCTTTAACTTAGGTCTATAATAAGTGATTTGTTGCCACCATTTTCTCCACATAGCAGTTTAGTAGCCTATAAATAAGATACATGTTGCAAGATAATTAGAAAGACATAATTAATCAAATAAAAAAACAAGTAAGTTTAGTAATGCCATTTTTGGTAACAAACGGTCAGTAAAATAGGGAATGATGAAACTCCCTAAATCATTTATCGAATTCAACAGTTTGTCCTTTAAGAAGGTGAATGACTATTCTTCTTCCATAATCACCCTCATCTCTTCTTCTTTTTCCGTTTTGTGAATAGAGACTTCCTTAGCTTCTTCAACCTCTTTGTCCTCTGTGATCTATTCCTCTGCTTCTTCTTTATTCTCTTCTTGAACAAAGACTTCCTTATATTCTTCAAGCTCTATACCCATTGTCATCTATTCTTCTTTCACTTCTTGAATAGCAACTTCCTTTATGTCATTGAACTTTTCTTCCTCATCACTTTGAGACATTAATGGGCTTCAATAGCATGCTGTATCTAGATTAGTGTGTTTGACTAGATTAAAATTCTCATGGAAGACTTAGTGGCAAGCTTTACCATTAGCAAGTTCTTCCATTAAAAACTCAATGAAGGCTAATCCTTCATTGCATCAGCATAAGAGTTGCTCCATTTTGAATTATCAGTATCCTCATTAAGTGTATTATAAGACTAGTTTTACCAGTAATATGGATTCTCCCACATATAATTTGATGCCTGATAGTGAACATTATGGTGGTTACCACCATAAATGTCACAACACAAGATGGATGTTGGTTGTGCTTCTATGTTACTTAGAAGACTCCCTGCATTCCTCGTTAACAATGCATTGGAAAGTTGTTCCATTTGAACCTCCGTGTTGCGAAGATTAAGGAGCAATTCTTTACTAAGATTTCTTGTTTTGATTTCTCACCTAACTCCTCCTCCTTCTCTAACTCTTCATCATCTTCTACATCTTTAAACTCAATGTCTTCTTTAAGGTTATCCTCTTTCTCCTTTACACACTCATCAGCTATATCAATTTGCATGCAAATGTGGCCCTCCTTCAGATTCTTCAGTACCTTACTCATGTTGAACTCAACCAGATCTTCACTGTTTGAAGAATTAGTTTTCCTTCATATACGTCCACCAATTATCTTCCTATATTTATGAATGATCTACCAAGAATTAATGGATGGTTTTGATCCTCTTCAAATTCTAGCACTACGAAATCCATAAGAATAATAAACTTGTCCACTTTTACTAGCACATCCTCCACCATGCCAAACAATTTTTTAATTGATTGATTCACCAACTAAATAAGCATAAGTGTTTGCATCACATCTACTAGCCCCAATTTCCTAAAAATAAATAAAGGCATAAGATTAATACCTACACCTAAGTTATATAAACCATTAGAAAATTCTAAATTATCAACTACACACGGTATAGTAAAACTCTCTAGATCTTTCAATTATAAGGGTATGCGATTGGTAATTATGGACCTATAACTCTCCATCAAAGAGGTCCTTTGATTGTCCTCCCAAATTTTCTTATTTTATAAGATATTTTTGAGAAACTTCCCATGCTTGAGCATGTTCTCCAAATCTTCCACAAAGGACAAGTTAATTTGTAATTTCTTCAACTTCTCTAAAATCTATACAAATTGACCATCCATTTGATTCTTCTTCTGCCTTTATGGGAATGGGGTATTTGAAGCATATGGAGGGCATAAGAAATATGGTGGTTCGTCCTTCTTATCCTTTTTCTTTTGGCTTGCTTCCTGGTGGGGTTCTGCCTTCTTCTCGGTTAGTTATTCTAACTTTTTACCACTTTTGAATATGATGTCCTTTAGTTACTCCCTTGGATTAGAGTTTGTATTACTTAGGAGACTCCCCACACTTTATGTAGATAATGCATTTGCTAGTTTCCTTATTTGAACCTCCAAATTATGGATAAAAGAAGCTTGATTTTTTTTCAATTTTGTCAAACTTAGCTTCCATCCTCTTCTAGCTCTCATCTTGGCTCGTGAACTTGAAATTTATCACATCCATTAGCTTGTCCATATTTAATTCCAATGAATTGAGCCTATGTTACTAAAATCATGGTGGGCCTTATGCTCTAATTTGATTTCTTGTAGACCAAAAGAAATTTGGGTGGTTCTTTCACCTAGGATTACAGGTATTTGAGTAAGGGTTATTACCACCTTGACTTAGTTGCGCTCCCATAAAATTTCACTACTCCATATTACTATTATCTACTAGAAAAATATCATAAGTACCATGACCTTCTTGACCGTACAATTCACATCCATACTAAATCAACGTTAATAGGTTAGGAGTAGTGGCCTTCAGGCTTTTTAATTCCCTTCTAATCTTTAAAGGTTAGTTGTTATTTGCTCCTCTCTAATGTTTATAAATAACTATTGTTTGCCATCTTCTAATGTAAATCATATGTAGCATTTATTATCTTCCTCATCAATGAGTCGCCAACTATTGCATCAATAGTACCTCTTATGGGTAGATTGACTCCATTGTAAAAGGCTTGTAATAGGAACTCTTTAGGTAAGCTATGGTGTAGGAAGCTCCATTGTAACTCCTTAAATCTTTCCCACACTTTGTATAATGATTCCCCTTCACTTTACTGGAGATTTGTTATTTCCTTAATGATCCTTGCGGTCATAGTTAAGGGGAAGCACTTAGCCTAAAAGGCTTGAACTAACTACTCCTATATCGTCACGTTTACTAAGCTATGAGAATTTAACCACACCTTTGGTTAGCATTTAAGTGTTAATGGGATTAGCCTCATTTTGGATGCATCCTCTAATAACCTATTATATCCAAAAGTGTCACATATATCTGAGAAATTGAACAAATGGGCAATAGGATCCTCATTGACCAATCCATAAAACTGGGCATTAGTTTGTAACATGTTCAATAAGGCTAGTTTAATTTCAAATCTATTTGTCTACACTAGTGGTCTTTTGATCCTTTGTAATTAGCATTAAATCCTGGCCTTATAAAGTCCATGAGGGTTCTTTTCTAACCTCCTTGGTTTTCCTTCTTCTGCCATTGATCTTTCTATAGCTTCTTAGCATATTGTTTTTTGAATTTCTCTATCTTTCTGGGTGATGTTAGAAACTTAGGTTTCTTTAAGCTTGTTTGAACTCCTTACTATTCTTATGTTCATGCATCTAAAATCCCACAAGAAAATTGATAAATTCCTTAAAGCAAAGTAACTTAAATTGCAATAGATGCTAAATTTATAATCTTCAATAGCAATGCTAAAAACCTGTCTGTTTGATTTTAAATCTATCCAAACCATAAATATATGGATCATATTTTTATAGTATAAATAGTACCATTTCCACTAGGATTGTTATTAGTTACCTAATAATTTTTATAATACTTTTTCAGGTAAGAAATATAATAAGTGTAGCTATAAAAAAATATAGAAAATTGACAAGTGAACAATTAACAAAGCAGTAGTGAACTTTTGATTAGTCATTGATAACAACTTAGAAATGACCTATATACTTTTTTGTTTTCACCTCATCTTCTTGATTTAATAATACTCGACTCTAGATATTAAATAGTTATGATTACCCTCTCTCGAGATCTAGCCAATTAATCCTAATTAAAATAGTTAAGAATTGAATTGTGACCTTTTGATCTCTTAAAACTCTTCATATCAAGCAATCTTATGGGTAACCAATAAAGAATTAAAATCTCTCTTCATTTGTTTATTAATTTTATGTTTATAGGTTTATTATGGTAGCAGCTCTTACTTTGCAACATAACACAAATATTTCAACCTAATCTCTCGATTGAGATCAAAGATTAAAACAATAAACTCCACAAAGTATATTTCTATTAAATTAACAAAAAATTTTAATAAAATAATTTAGGAATAATTACTAAAACAAATTTTGCAATTCATAGCTAAAATAAATCCATAATTGTTCTTAATCAACATTCAAGAACAAGGAAAGAGCAGAAGATTGAATCTTGGATGTATTCTTCTTCTTGTGACAATTTTGTAGCTTTGTTCTTCTGAAATTTTGCCTCTTTCATCTCTTTCTTAGATGTTCCAATTTCCTATTTTGGTGCTTCTCTTTGCCTTTTATACTTGTTAATCCTTCCAGGGATCTTTCTAGGATTTTCTCACTTGTTTATATTCCAAAAAAGCCTCAAATCATTAAAAATACAATAATCACGTGACCTAAAAATTTTGCCTTTCCAAGATCATGGCTGTGCTTAATCGTGCACTGATTGTCACGATCGTGCAAGATTGAAGTTGGAATAGCTATGAAGCCTCTGTAATGATCGTTTACATTTTTATCGATTATAACAAAAGCTTTATAGCTACTCCAATTTCAATCTTACACGATCGTGACAATCATTGCACTATTGTATACATTTTTCATGAGCATAATAGAGGCTTCACAGCTACTCCAGCACCAATCTTACACGATTGTAACAGTTCTCTTCCTCCAACTTCTTGTTTAGCTTTTCTTAAAGATCCTTGTTTCAGCTTGTCATCCAAACACATCAAACATCCCCTAAAACACACATTAAGAACAAATTCTTGCCCTAATCAATAATCATTAAACAAAACACAAAACACTAATAACACTAATAAAAACATTAATCTAAGTCCTGAGCACATTATTATGACCAAAAAGAACCTAATAACACGTTCTACAACCTAGAAACGTAACTAAAACACACCTATCAATGATGAAGTTACATGATTGGGTTATGAATTTCAACTTACCCTAGTAAACTATTCGCAACTTAACCTATGATGTTAAGTTTCCTTATCACTAAAAAAGACAATAATAATGTGTAAATAATATAAATAGATAGTTACCTTTGCAACTATCATGTGTATGTTACAATTAGCAATTAAACGGGTGTTAAAACCATATCAAAGACTTTGAAATCGTTCATAACTTTGAAAGTCTGAAATCCAGATTAATCTTACTTAGATAATTTTCCAACTTCCTTTTTTATGTCCTTGAAACTCTTTATATCGCCTAACATCCGCCGAACCTACACAGTTATTAATTAAGACACTAAATTTACATATCTCATGATTTTGTCATTTTCAAAATAGCTTAAAAATTTAGAAGGTTAAATAGTTGATTTTAGATGTCATATCCTCCTTCCCCAATACACGCACATATCTAAACAGCCCTTAACTTGTGGGAACTCTTCGAGACTGATCCCATAATCGAGTGTTATATCTCCTGCATTCCATGTTGCAATAGATAACTTAAAAGCCATAATTCATACCTCTTATGAATTTAAATTATAGTAAATAGTGTGAAAAATGAAGAAAATATAGAAATACAATGACAATAAGAATCATTTGCACCTAAATTCTTTAGTTTCTGTTTCTATTATTTTAATCAAACAAAAGAATTCAATTAGGTCAATTAACATTCAAAACAAATTATACTAAACGAAGCACTGTGCACACAATCCCTATACATCCAAAGCAAGATGAAAGATGTCGGACAGAGAAATTATACTAAACCAAGCACTTCTCACCCAAACAATATTGATCATTAAATAAAGTAGCAGTTAGTACGAGATGCACCAGAGAAAAATAATAGAGCTGGTGCGAGAGAAAAACCAAGGAAAATGGGGCGAGAGAGAAAACTAGAGGAAGTTGGGGCGAGAGAGCAGTTGATTCAATTACGGATTAGAGATTTGATCCTAATTTAGAGTTTTATAAATTAAGGTTTGTTGATTAGAAAGTTTAGGGATTTTAATTAATAACTTAAATTAAAGAATAAATATTACAAATTAATTATATAAATTACAAAATATCCATAATTTTTATTTTCGAAAATTTATTAGTTAGTTCCATTGTAATACATAACATATACACCCAGTAACAATTTAAAAAAATAATAAAAAGTGTTAACTTAATATTGACATAATATTTAATTGATAAAAGTTTAATCCTATCAATTTTTATTTATTTAGTATCTGTTTTGAACATTTTAAAAATATTAAGACTTAAATTAAATGCTTTGAAATATTATATATACTTCAAATGGTACTACCAACAAAGCTTTAAGGTGTATTTCCACTAACAGCAAGTGAAGAATTCGTATGTTTCTATGGCTTCTGATGCATGAGGCGTTGCTACCTATTGGTGAAAAAGTGCGTTGGCACCTAATAGATGAACCGACGTGTCATTATGCGAGGCAACATCGAATCCCAAGAACACGCAATTCGCTCGTGCGCTCAAGCTAATCAAATATGGAACAGACTCATTCCACAAGTAAAACACGTTACTGTTAGTTTCGATCTTCAATTAATCGAGCTACAGCAGGCGGAGTGGTTAGAGATTGTGTGGGCAACTGGATCCATGGGTTTGCCTACAATATTGGGATATGTTCGGTCATTTCTGCTGAACTTTGGGGTATTTTTCAAGACCTCCAACTTGTTTGGAATACCGATCATCGTAACGTGGTGGTGGAGTCTGACTCCAAGTTAGCAGTTAATGCTCTCACAGGGAAGGCTTCTGAGGATGGCATGGATCAACAGCTTTTGTCTGCCATTCGATTATTCTTGGACAAACCTTGGGTTGTTCGCTTCGTTCACATCTATAGGGAGGGTGATCGTTGTACTGATTGACTGGCCAATCACGTTTTTCAGTTGGATCCTGAGATTCATCTTTTCTCGACGCCTCCTTTGAATTATTCTACCATTTGTATGGAGGATATTTGCAGGGTCGTTTTTCCGCGAATGTGTCCTATTTAGCTATTCTCTAGGGCTTTGCCCTCATTTTTCATCAAAGAAATATGAAACAGACTCATTCCACAAGTAAAACACGTTACTGTTAGTTTATGTCCTTGCAGTCAATCAATTAAATGCAAATTAATGTATGACATTATTTTGAATTAATGAAAAGATTTTATTTATCTTTATGTATTAATTTAATTAATATTTTATGTTTTAATACTAACAAAAAAATCCTTGAAATAATTACTGTGTAATTGAAATTATAATGAGATCATAATTATAAGATTCAATTTACACTCAAGTGTTATTCTTAAATGTTCCTAGTTGTAGTTTCATCAAAACTGGATATTGTTGAAATAATAAAAATAGCACACATTATGTTTCTTTCTTATGAAGAAAGTAATTGATCTCATAAATTAAAGTATAAAGATACTTAAACTAATGTGTGGGTGAGTATTAGAGAATAAATCACTGAACTGAATCGATTATGAGAATTCTGAATAGAATATTACTTATGTGTCTATGGATTATCTCATAATGATGGTTGTATAATTGATCCTCAGACTTGAGATTACCAAGG
>JANZLC010000001.1:20811617-20823960 GCA_026413385.1 Erythroxylum gracilipes
AACATTTTCCAACTTTTTAACCTCTAACACTTCATATATAATAGTTCTAACTTCCAAGAACAATTTGGGGTCCAACACCAATACTGCTACTAGAAAAAGAGGTAGAGATAAAATTAGAGGTTGTGAATTGCAACAAATGAATGTTGCAATGAATTGCAAGTTATCGACATATATGGATGCTTAGCAAGGTCATCTTATAGATAAAGTCCAATCTACAAAATTGTCAAGTGTTGCAAGAACATAATTACCTTATCTAAAACATGTTAAGGTATTGAAAGATCACAATTTTCTTAAAAATACATCGAAATTTTTTAGTAATTATTCAAAATCTTTAACTTTATGCAACGTTGTTTCATTGAATTTGAGATCAATTACATTTTTACTTACCGATCGCAGTTGAAATTAAATGTTGTGGATATTGAGAACTAAAATGTTTCAAATTCTATTACTTTGTTATTGAAAAAAAGGAATACGGATCATTGTTTCAAGATGCATAAGTATTATGAGTCTTTTGCTTTTGATGTGGAGGCATGAAGCCATATATAAAAATAATTGACAAAATAAAATTGGAATAGTTTATGTAATTATTGGCCCAACTAAAAATTTCAGGTTTGAGTTTTTTTCTTTTATTTACTTGGATTAATCTTGTAAATGAATTAACAACTAAACTAATTTTTTCCTTTGATTTAGGAAAATTGTGAGAAGGTAAGCGTGAGAAAATAAAATATGTAAACACCTTATAATTAAAGGTCTAGATCATTTGTATTTGTTCAAAATGAATATGTAAGATCTATGTTTGCAAATTGTACTTTAATAAATAAGCATTAAGTTATTTATTATGCCTTGAGTGAGAATGAACTAGATGGATAAGATTATGAAAGGATCATACTATATAAACTCACTCACTATAAGGAAAACAAAGGATAAGTTGTGATAGTTGTAGTATATATTATGTTTTAGTAGGTGTTTTAGTGTGCTTATAGGTGTTAATTAGAAGATTATTGTATGTTTAGGCTTAGAACTATAATAATGTGATTGTTTGTTTATGTTTTAAAGTGTTATATGTTTTAAGGCATAAGGTTAGACCTTAATCTTGTGTTCTTAAGGTATTTTGATGTGTTTGTTAGTGAATGAAAATAGATAAATGAAGATTGAAGGAAGTTGGAGCATGCCTGGGCTAAAAGGCAGGGTCGTGATCGTGGCAGAAGAAAATTTGATAGTTTCATGATCTTGACACCCCCATTTCATAATCGTGATAAAAGAAAATTTGGCAATGTCACGATCGTGACAACCCCTGTGATGGTTATATTTCTTTCCTTTTGTTATATTCATTAAACTTAATGTGTAAAATTGATTGCAAGACATTATACACATTGATAATGTTTTAATTTCATATTAGTATTTGTTCTTGGCTTATTTTGTGACGATCATTTTTTATTTCAATGTAATGTTTTTGGTGTTGTGATATTTGTATTTGTTTATACTTTGACAATAAATCAAGAAAGTAAGTCGATAGTTATCTGATTATGTTGGGAAATGAGAGTTAACAATCTAATAATTCACAAAAATATCAAATTGATAATCATACAAAGAGACATCTTGTGTAAGAACTAGATTATTCGATAGATTGCTTAAGAACTAGTTGAAAATGTTAGGCTATTTTTGTGAATCGAGAGATTGCAAATTTGGAATTTTGGAAACTATTAGGAATAATTAATTTGTTTTAAATGATTAGGTATTGAGAGAGAATAATCAAACCCTTCGAAAATCTAGGATCGACACTAAATTGAATAAAAAATGGTTAAGGGAGCAAAATGATAGACCAAATCCTATACTTTCATACTTGATCATCCTTGTTTTATTATGACAGCTCAATTGTTAAGTGGTTTAGTGTTCAATTTTGTCTGATTGTTTAATTTCAAAATTTTACTTTCAGTTAACTTATATTTGATTGCTTAATTTTTTAATTATTTTTGTTTTCATTTAAATCACATTTTTTAAACCTTAGATAAAGTTCTGTTCATTTAGTTTTAACTAATTCCTCATGTGATTGATATTTCGATGACTACAAGTTTGTGATCTGTATACTTATAGATATTGAGGGTTTTACATTAGGTAAAACTTGCTCAACGCGTTGTTGGGAACTTGGGACAATATCAAATATCAACTGCAGCGGAATAATTACAAAACATTTCATATTTTGATTTCCCAAAACCACGATCACTTTAATTCTATAAAATGATTAACAAATAAATTAAAAGATGAATATTAAATTGTACCTTATTCTATAGCTTAATCTTTTTCTTGTCATATCCCTTGCACTATTTTTGAAACCGATCCATCTTAACCATTGTAGCTGCACAAGCGTCCGACCTCTAACGATATCTACGGAATAAGTTCAGATAACTCTGTAACTTTTCCTGAGAGGGTTAAGCAAGAAGTGCTAGCTCCATGAAACTTAAACCTATTTATAATAGCTGTTAGATATTCTAGTAATGTAATTGAAATTAAATTCTATTTTTAATTAAACTTTTATTAAAATTAAAAATAATTTTAATTAAATACCAATTGTGCCCAAATAAGATCCAATATCTCATATTGATCCATATTTATTAAATATCTCTTATTTGATCATAAATTTTTGCAAACTTTACAATCAAGTCCAACTTAAAATATCTTTGTCCTCTTCAACTCATTCTTTATATGAGACCCATTAGGTCCGTAATGAATATAAATCATAATTTTAATTCATAATTAAAATTAGATAAATTAAAACTTCTTTTAATTTATCTTTAATTCTCCAATTAAATAATCTATATCATAGATCAAGATTGGCGTCTAGCAATACATCATGACCATCAAAATATTTAGGAATGTCAAAGTGCTTTTGACTAATCTTTCTATGCATGAATTTTTTGTATAATTCAATTATTTAATCATACAATATTTCGATTAGATATAGACTATGAAATTAATGTCTATTATTTTGAGTCCAATCATATTATTTCTACTCCTTTAGATATTGATTCAATTAATGAAATTTGTAAATTATTTACAAAGCATCACTCTACCTTGGCCAAGGATTTTCATCTCAATATTAATCGAGAACAAGAAACATTCTCTCTAATTACTTTAAGATGATGAATCATATCTTGATCACGTAACTACCTCCATACAGTTCATGCTATATCCAAAGACTACCGGTTAAATGACCCATGATTAAATAGGTCATAAGTAGTATCAAAACATAATAATTCCTATATAAGATAATATTGGTCACCTCAAATTAAAGGATCACTTATATAATCATCACAATGAGAATTCTATAGATATACAAGTAATATTCCAGATGGATTTTCAAATGGGGTCAGTTCATTGAACTTATTCTCTAACAAGCACTCATATGTTAGTTTAGGTGTCTTCATACTTTAGTTTATGATACCGACTACTTCCTTCATAACGTGTGCTAGTCTTTTCACATTATACTAATGTCCAGTCTTAATAGAACAATGACTGAGAAGATTTAAGGATAATACATAAATGAAATATGAAACTCATAATTATAATCTCATTTGCAATGTATAATTATCCCAAGAGCTTTATCATATACATCTGAACATGTGCAAGATAAAGAATGTCTTTAAATGATTGTCACTAAACTACAACCAAACTGATTGGTTGTAGGGCATAAACTAATATCTGTGTCATAAGAAGCAAAAAACAATTATGTAGGTATAAAATTTGGCTCAATATTTTTGTTCGTTTATTAATGTAGTAGTAATATGTTGATTAAATATTTCTTTTCTTCTGTTATTTTATAATAAGATGTAAAATATTTTAGAGAAGTTTAAATATGAGGATAATGAGCTCAGTGCGAATGAGATTTGTGATACAATACTTGATACTCGTTCAGGTTATGTTAAAGGCCTTAGCTACAACTCTAAGTCAAATGTTTCAACATCTACATACAAGACAATCACTGAATAACATCAAGAGAAAAATATCAAGCTTAAGCCTACATTAAAGTTTGAAGTAATCAAGGGAGAAGAAACTCAAGCTAACTTAGCAAAACATGATATGTTATTTAAAAGGTTACGTGGCTCAGATTGTGATGGAAATGAGGAAAGTGAAGGATATTCATTCGAAGTCGTAGCCTTGTTCTATCACTTCCTATATATACTACAATTTAACTTGAATATTTTTTCCCAAATTGCATGATAGATAAAGATGTAACTGATGAGTGATTATGTTGTGAATGGTAAAGTTACAAGGTGTTTGCTTTAAATTTGAACCAAAAAATAATGTATCAATTTTCTCATAATAATTTTGGTTAACTTTAACCAACCTTGTTATTTAATATAGGTTTATGAACTTGGACAACACTTTTGACTAATCTTTGACAATATGTCCATATAATCTTTTAACCCATCTCTTTGTCATATGTCTATATTCCATCTTCTTGCCATCTTATTGCTCAAAATAGGTTAAAGAGTGTGTTTTTAAATGTTGATTGTTTTTAACCTCAAATATTTATATGTTGATTTTTTCATATGGATGAGTATATTCCTTCAGTAAGGAGATCTAATCCAGTAACAGAGATAGAAGTGAAAAATTATATTCTAGTACCAAGTTGAAAAATAAGATATTGGTTGGGAGTTTGTTGGTTCCAAGAAGGTTATTCCATATGCATTGTTTTATGCATATTATGAACTTAATTGTGAAGGATGGGTTGGAGATGATAAAGGAAGCAATAGATTCTATTTGGAATGTATGTTAGAGTGCAACTCCTAAAAGAGTTGAGAAATTTGAAGTTGTATAAATTCTATACATTCTAAGTACAAAGATGTTGGTTTTAAATTGTCCAACTAGTGGAACTCAACCGTCAAGATGTTAGAGTTGGCAATCCAATATTGTGGGGTGTTTACCAGACTAAGACAAAGAGGTTCTCAATATACTGGCATTCTTACAGAAGATCAATAGGAGTTGGCTAGAGAACTCTATGCAAGGTTGGAATTATTTTATAATGCGACTAAATTGTTCTCGGGAACAAAATATCCAATTTTACACTATTGCTTTAGTATTATGTGTGAGATAAAGAAAATTTTATCTGATTAGATTTTTGACTCCAATAAGATTATTCAGATTATGACGAAGCAGATGATGGAGAAGCTGAATTCTTATTGGTCTATGGTTGGACATAATGTAGCAATGTTATATATGTTGGACCTGAGATACAAGATGGAGGAGGTTACTTTTATTTATAATACAGTATATGATGATCGAGCCCAAGAGCATGTAAATATCATTAAACAATTTTAGTATCAATTGTTTAATGATTTTCAACTCAGAATGCAGAAAATTCATAATCGGGATCGTAGTAGTTCAAACTGTTCAACTTTGGGTTCAGTTTTAGGTTCAAACTCATATTTTAACCGAAGTTGGTTACTTTCACTTTCAAAATTTATGAAAGAAAAGAGGGCTAGAACTTCGTACAATATGATGAAATTTGATAAATATTTGACCGGAAATTGTGTGTCTGAAGTTGAAGGTGAGCAATTTGATAGATTATTATAGTGTAAAAGTTATGGAAATAATTTTTTGATCGTGCAAATAATTGCACGAGACTTATCAACAACTCTATCATCCACCTTTGCTTCAAAGTCTATTTTTAGTACTAGTGGTCAGGTTATTACTCATTGTGTTCGACTTCATCCTCATATTATGAAAGCCCTTATGTGTGCCCAAAGTTGGTTAGATGTTGAAGATATTGTTGACAAATTCTTTTCTTTTTGATATATCATCAATTTCATCTATTTTATAGTATCTTACCTAATATTGTTTTTTAAATTTTCCTTTAATACAACCATAGGTATTAATGTGGAGATGACTAGTCATACTTATCGATCATCCAATGAATATTATTTTGGTCAAATGTACGAAGATGAAGGTATATTTAGTTATTTATTAATCATTATTATCTCCATACTATTCCTTTAATTTTAATATTACATTACTAAATATAATGTTTATACATACTGATAAAGTGATGCCAACTATTAACGATCTTGATTACAACAATTAGTTGCTCTCTCAATCTACCTCTCTAGTCTCCAATATCTAGTGTTTAATCTATGTCATAATATTATCTTAATTTTTGTAAATTGTATGACTTTTTGTAAAATGATGTGGATAATCATATATGTGCAATTAAGATTACTATAGTTAATGAATTTGGTTTTATCCTTTATCTCTTTTTTCAATTAATTAATTATTTAAAGTAAAATTTGTTATCAGGTTGCTTATAACTTTTTTTTTCACTCTTAATAAAATTCTAGAAAAGATGAATAGAAAATAAAAATAAAAGTAATATAAATGCCAAAATGGAATATGAGAAAATATGAGCTTCTTTCATTTCGTACAATCACATCCTCCATTAATGAATTTGATTTTATCTTATTAATTTTATGTCTATATGTAAGTTATTATATATTCATTCATTATAAGTTAATTAAAATTCGTAATTGTAATTAATTGAATATATCACTTCGATTATATTTTTTTTCATTTCTTACAATCACATCTTCTTTTATTAGCGAATTTATTGTACATTTATTCATTTTAAAATCTCAAATTTTCTTAATCAATTCAAATTTGGAATTGTAATTAATTAAATATCTCGCTTCAATTATAATATTATTCTTTCATTTTCTACAATCACATCATCCTTTATTAATGAACTTGATTTCATCTCGTTAATTTTATTACTATATATAAGTTATTATACATTCATTCATTATAAAATCTTAATTTTTTTCTAATAAATTGAAATTCATAATTGTAATTAATTGAATTTCTCCCTTCAATTATAATATTTTTCTTTCATTTTCCATAATCACATCCTTCTTCATTAATGAATTTGATTTCACGTTATTAATTTTATCACGATATGTAAGTTATTATATATTTATTCATTATAAAATCTTAAAATTTTCTAATCAATTCAAATTTGTTATTGTAATTAATTGTTTTGTACACTTTAATTATAATATTTTTCTTTCATTTCCAATTCACATCATCCTTCATTAGTCAATTTAATTTCATCTTATTGATGTTATCACGTAAGTTATTATATATTCAATCAATATAAAATCTCAAATTTTCATATTAAAATTTGAAATTAAATTGCTAACTTTAATTATAATATTTTTCTTTCATTTCCTATAACCACGTCATCCTTCATTAATGAATTTAATTTTAACTTATTAATTTTATAAATATATCTATTATAAAATCTCAAAATTTCCTAATCAATTAAAATTCATAATTGTAATTAATTGAATTGTTGACTTCAATTATAATATTTTTCTTTCATTTCTTACAATTACGTCCTCTTTCATTTATGAATTTAATTTCATCTTATTAATTTTATCACCATATACAAGTTGTCATATATTCATATATTATAAAATATCAAAATTTATAATTTTACTAATCAATTAAATTTTGTAACTTTAATTAATTAAATTAATAACTTGAATTTTAATCTTTTTATTTCGTTGCTTATAAGTTATCCTCAATTATTAATTAATTTAATTTTAAAAATAAAATTTAAAAAAAATATCTGGCCACTTCATCTGATGCGCCTGCCTCCAAAGATTCCCTGTACACAGTCAACACAGACCAGAAAGAAAGATAATTGGTAAACATAATCGCTTAAAATTTGAGAGAATTTGCAATCCAGGTTCTATGCCCTCAACAGACTTATTCTGCACCACTATAACATGAAGCTAGAAATTGAAAAGTAGTCTGGTGGCAGATAATTACTTATTCAAACAGGACATCAATTGCTTCCGAATCATTGAAGTACATATAGTACCAAACTGCTTCCTTTTACCTGGTTAGAAATATAGGTACAAATATAAGCGACTCATTGAAGTTTGATATTCCAAACTTATGAAAGATGATCAATCCACAGAGTGAATGGGTTTACGGTAAAATGCAAGTATAGAAAAATTCATCAGTCAGTGAAAAGGCCTTCCAGGTCCAAAAACCTGTATGCATGAAAACATTTCAGAACAAGGACAAGGATATAATCAATTAAATGTTTTGCATGCGGACATATGTACGGACATCAGATTTTCATTACATTATTCCAAGTGTTGATACATACCAGTAATCAATTAAAGACTGGATGGCAGACTGCTTCAATACCTGTCACAGTCAATGCTAATATCATCAGCTAAAAAGGATGGTCATTAATCGAAAATATAGAGCATTACTAGCATCTGGAAATTATAAATGAATCACTTATAAAAACAAAATTTTCAAGAAGGAAAAAAAAAAAAAAAACCTCACAAACGGACGCACAATTGGAATAGTTCCCAAATGATCAATGAGCTTCAATCCCCAGAGACACCAGAGAGCTTGCTAAACAAGTTCCTGCATTACATAGTTACATGATCACCAGCAGAGCATGAACAAATATTGTAGGACATGGATTTTCATACTAACTAAAAATCACTACCAGCTTGAATGCCCTTCATTACTTGATGGGTTACCAAAAAATGCTTGCTCAGTTTATCAGAAACATACCCTTTAG
The DNA here is from genome assembly GCA_026413385.1 of Erythroxylum gracilipes. NCBI lineage: Eukaryota > Viridiplantae > Streptophyta > Magnoliopsida > Malpighiales > Erythroxylaceae > Erythroxylum > Erythroxylum gracilipes. The sequence goes on from JANZLC010000001.1 coordinate 20,820,217, forward strand.
GAGCAGTTACTGATCTATCATATCAATTGCCCACTCTTGCAATCAGCTTTTGAAACAGCTAGGGCAAAAATGTTCAGGCTGACAGCAGCAGAACATTTGCTGAAATGTTCAGGCTGACAGCAGCAGAACATGTCCCTTTATTTTCCATTGACCACTCTACCAAGTTCGTTTCCTTTTGTACAACCCTCTCAACATCCTTTCGGTGTCAACCTTCTTTCCCAGTCTAGCAAAAGAAGAACTGATACAACTAAGAGTATTTTCTGAAGGGATGAAACCTTTCTTTTTCATTTCTATATATAATACTTTTGCCTCTGTCTGATATATGTTTTTTAATCTTCTGTCCAGCCCCCTTTGTTCAGATAATTTGCACCAGCCACAGATTAGTATGTTGTAAGTGAACGAATTTGGGGATACCCCTATCGCTTTCATTGCATTGAAATATTTTCTAGCATTGTCCATGTCTCCCAACTTGGCAAGATCACCAATGAGGACATTATATGTGCTAGTTTTTGGCACAAAGCCTTTGGAAATCATTTCACAATAAAGTTTTTTGGCTTCCTCCTGCTTTCCAATTTTGCAATAACCACAAATAAAGGTGTCATAAGTTGAAGCATCAGGATTCAAGCCATAATCTTTCATCTTAGCATACAATTTTTCTGCCTCTTCATGCAATTTTTCTCCCTCAACATGCAACTTTGCTGATAAGAGACCACGGAAAAGCAGGTTGTAAGTTACAATGTTGACAGAAACTCCTTCATACAACATTTGAGAATATATGGCCAAAGCCATATTAATGCAACTCCTTTCACAATATCCACGAATGAGGGCATTGTATGTCAATGCATCTGCTGAAATTCCATCTCGGTTCATGTTTTCAACTACTGATCTGGCTTTCTTTGTCATACCTAGCCTGCATAGGACTACAACAAGATTATTATAAACTTCCTTATTCACTCTAAGTCTCATGCCAATAAGTCGCTCATGCATTTTGAAAATTGAGTCACCCTTTCCACTTCTTGAAGTTGCAGCAAGCAAAACCTTATGGGTAGTGGGGTTTGGATAAATCCCCTCAACCCCCATCACTTTCAAAATGTCAATAGCTTTCTCAATGTTACCTGCCTTAGAAAATCCTTCAACAAGAGTATTGCAAGTTATGATGTTGTACTTTATCCCATGAGTTTTCATTTTATTCCATAATTCAACTGCACTGTCTAGTTTCCCCAGCTTGCAATATGCATTAATCATGGTATTATAGGTTACAGTGTCTGAAGCTAAACCCATGTTCTTCATCTCATGAAAAACGGATTTTGCTTCATATTCGCCAAGCTTCCAGAGACCATTTATTAACACATTATAAGCAACAACATCTAACATACCTTTTCTGCTCATTTTCTCAGCAACACTCAAAGCAGCTGACTCATTCCTCACCTTAAAATACCCATCCATTAGAGATGTGTAGTTAACATGATCAAGAGACAAGCCTCCAGACACCATATCTTCAACTAATTCCTCAACTTCTTCCATTTTTCCACCTCTTTTTAAGTTGTTTATAAAAGCATCAAGTACACTGTTATTGTCTTTTACTCCACTCAACTTCATTTGATCATAAAGATCAAAAGCACGTCCATGCTGTCCTACCTTGAGACAGCTATCAATAAGCATTGTATAAATATACGGGTTCGGAGAAATATTAGTCTCTAACATCTTCTTCAACATATTAACAGCTGCTTCTAGCATTCCTTTCTTTACATATCCATTGATCATACATGAATAAGTCACAACATTTGGAATGACATATCTTTCCTCCATTTCTTGCAAAAGGGCCTCAGCACCGTCCATGTCTCCGAATTTGCAAGATCCATCAATCAATGTGGTGTATACAACCAAATCAAAGGAAATTCCACGCACTACCATTTGACATTGATAGGCAAAAGCTTCCCATGCACACCCTACTTTAAATAACGAATTAACCAATGTACTATATGCAACATGATTTGGATTCATGCCCATTTCCTCCATCTTCATTATTAGTATCTTGGCCTCTGACAACCTCCCAAATTTACAAAAACCATTAACAATTGAAGTGTATGTAACTACATCAGGCAAGAAGCCACTCATAATCATTTCCTTGTACAAAACGAGAGCATTGTCAAGTCCATGTTGGTTACAATATGCACTAATAAAAGTGGTGTAGGTAACAAGATTTGGTTCTAAATTCACATTGCAACCTGTACAGTTTGTATCATCAATAGATAAAATCTCTTTTGTAGATCCCAAAATTTCATCAATTATAGCTTTTGCTTTATCAAAATCACCTCTTTTGCAAAACCCATTAACCAAAGTATTATAGCTAACAATATCAGGCAACAAACCTTCTTTCTTCATTCTTTCCACCAGTTCAAGTGCATAAGTCATGTCTCCAATTTCGGAAAACCCACAAATTAAAGTATTGTACCCTATAAGATCCTTAGGTATCCCTCCAATTGCTAAATTATCCATGACCCACTCCCCATATCTAACCAATCCAACTCCAATAAACCCTTTAACCAATATATTACAAGTAAAAGAATCAAATGAAGTATCTTTCTTCACCATTGCGGACAGTAAACCAAAAGCCTGATTGACAAAACCTTTCTCACAAAAACCCCAAATAACAGTGTTGTATGTAACAGTATCAACCTCAAAATCAACTTTTCTAAGAAAATCCAAAGCCGTAGTCAAGTTGCCAATTTTGCACAAGGCATGAACCAATACATTGCAAGTGCAAACATTAGGCAACACGCCACAAGACAACATCTCAGAATATACATTCAATACCTGAAAAACCAGGCCAGAGACATTAAAGTGGTTAAGGAGACGATTCCAGTGTAGGACAGTGGGAACAATACTGTGCTTCCTCATGACGTAGAATGCGTCCACTGCCTTAGACAGCCTACCGCAGGTGAGATAGAGGTGTATGAGGGTGTTAAAAAAGGAGGCATAAAGATTGGCTTTCGAGGATGGAATTGCCACATAAGAATAATTATTATGTGAAGTGATGTGAAGATTTTGGCAGTGTGGATTAGAAATAGTAGCGTTGGCGAGGTGTGGATTTTGGATTGACGAGTATGTTAGATAGTTTAACACAATCCTCCTAGGATTTCCCAAACACTTCATCAACATTGTAGCTGATAGGATGTACTGTTTGTGGGTTATTCCGAGGAGGCTGAGTTACCAACGCCCGAACTGTTAAAAGAGAAACCTAAACCTGAAACCGAACCAGAATCCACCAACTATTTGCACGAAGACATGACATAGTCATTCTTATAAAATTATGTTAACTAGATAGTTTTTATTTTCTGTCCAGTTTTTCTATAATTTTATTTACTATTAATTAAATATATATTATTTAATTATTTAATATATTTATTATTAATAAAATTATGAATAATGTAATATTATATATCTAATTAATTAAAATTAATTATCAGAAAAATTATGAATGATTTAATTTTATTTAATTTTTTAATTTAACTTAATAAATTTAATATACTAAATATTAATAAATTTAAAAATATCTTCAAAATATATAAATTTCAAATAAATTTAATTTAACAATTAAAATGTTTTAAAATTTTATAAATTTTTAAATAAAAATTAAATTCTAAATTATTTATTTAATAAAATAGAATAATTTTTATTAATAATTTGTTAATAAATATTATATAAGAGATTTTAGTAAATTTTTTTAATTAATAATAATTT
>JANZLC010000001.1:20833890-20844914 GCA_026413385.1 Erythroxylum gracilipes
GTGGGAGCTAGGGCAAGCAGTGCAGTGAAGATTCAAAAAAGGAGGTTTGAGGATTGTGATAAAACAAAGTAAATTTCATTCTTTAGTAATTTACCTCTGCGGTGTAGAAGAGGGAATCGTTAGAGACGTGGGAAAGAGAGCTGCTTGACAGAGCATCCTTTGTCGATTTTTCGAGAAAATTGTCCATGTCTTCGTTGCTTATATTGGCTCTCCATGCTTTCTTTCCCTTTCTTAAGCCTTCTTGCTTTTTTTCCCATCTCTCTCTCTTCCTGTTTCTCTACTTTCCCCAGCTGCCGAAAATCAAAATCTCATTTATCTGGTCTCGCTGCTTAGTCGTTGAACTTCCCTCTCTCTTACGATGTTCTGCTTATATTTGTTTAGGTCATTGATTAAACAACAGGCGACGTTTTATTCTGCAAAACGTGGTGATGTTTATTTTGTGACATTTATATAAAAACACGTCGCACAAAGTATTACACATTTTTGACGTTTTTACAAAACGTTGTAAACAAGTTGGACTTTTCGTGACGTTTTTTAAACGTCACGAAAAGTCTTTACAATTCGCGACGTTTTATTAATAAAATGTCGCAAATTGTATTAATTTTTTGTAGTGTAGACCAAAAAAATTCTTGATGAGCTTCTCACTCAATTTAGTTAGAAAGGAGGGAAAAGTTGTAGACTCTCGTGCGTTGTATACATAGCTTAAATCCTTTAATCTATTTATTAACCAAGGCAAGTGCACCTATCATTCTATAATATAGGGCTTGAAGTTTTAAATGTCGATCCCATAGAGACTATGAGTACTAATAATGACTTTTTGCCTATTATTTAACCAAACAATTAAGGTGAATGTGATAATTCATATTTAAATAAAAATAAAATAAAAATAAATCAACACAATCAAGGAAACTAAGGTATCCAAATAATGAAAAATCAACCAATGAAATTATGGTACCTAACTTTGAATGCCATTTAGGATTTTCACAAAATCAAGATTTCATTAACTAATTTATTATAAAATTCACCGGATAATGAAAATTTTTAAATCATACAAATATCTTTTTAAAAACTAATGACACATAATCTAGTTTATTAATTAAAATGTCCCTTATAATTGTATTATTCAATTTATTAATTTCATTTTTAAGTTTAACCCCTAATTTAGAGGATTTTTATCGATCTATCTCTAGGCATGCAACTCTTTTCATTGTGCTAGATCAATTCATACGTTGTATTTCCCAATCTTAATTGTATGAAATCATAGATGAAATAATATGCCAACAATATCAATTTAAGCAAAACAAAGAACCCATGATTAAATCTCAATCTATATGGCCTTCTCACAATTCAACACAGACATATGCCACAAGAAATTGTTAACACTACTCCAAACTCTACTACATGGCTGTGTACATTGTTCTGCGCTCCATAACTCAATTAAAACAACTCCAAATTGCTTCAAACTTATTCAAATTCATTCTTTTTTATTCCAAGTTAGTGAGCTAAACCTAGAAACAAAGTATGAACAATTCAAGTACTAAAATTAATAAAAATGCTCCAATAAACAAACAAAATGCATTATATATAGGACTAAAAATATGACCAAATCACCACTTATCAACTTCCCTATATGTAAATATTTTCTCATCCTCAAGTAAAGAGTAATTTCAATTCATAACTTCTTCTGAATATCCCCCTCTTTTTATCTGAACTGATCTACTCACACTTCAAATGTTATGCCTTAAGAACCAAATCAAAATACTATTAGAATTAAACAATCATAGAATAAATTTTCCATGAGCCAACAACATAAATGAAAATTTGATAACTTTTTTATTAAATCAAGTGTTATAGAATTTATCACCCTCACACTAAAACTTTATTCAATTAACTCAAAGTTTTTGTGGTGAATATCAATAAGATTCTTAATTCAATACATTGATGGATTCTTAATAGTAAGCTTACTAGCATATCACATCTCCACCGTTATAAAATAAATTATAAGCAAAAATCAAAAGTTCTTTACATAAAGGTGTAATAAAGTTTAGTGAAGGTATGAAAAAAAGGATAGAATTAGGTTAATCAAAATGAAGATAATTCTATAAACAAGATCATATAAAAATCTGATTCAAGCAAAGTCAAATCTCCACATAGAATGTAAATAAGGTGTAAAACATATTAGGTGTCTTTTGTTTCTCCTTATAATTTTAACATGTTAAAACACAAATTTTCTTCCTTTTTAATCACTTTTAAATTTTTAATAACAAGGAGAATATATGAATTATTGATAAGTAACGTATGAGAAGATATAATAACAAATGCATAATCCCACACCTTTCCTCATTCTTCATACTTATTAGTCAAATAAAAAAATTATATATATAATCAACTACATAAAATTCTTCAAGGTATAAAAATAAATATAAGACTAACAACAAAAAATTGATTAATGGCTTGTATCGTGGTGAAATAATCCAAAGAAAAGTTTAATGCTTAAAATTGGTTACACCTAAGGGATAAAAAGAGACATGATAAAATTAGAGAAAAAGGTTTAACAATGGTTAATCTAAGTATCTTTATCATCTCAGTGCCTCTAATTTAAAAATTATAATCTTGGCATGTATAACAAAAGTAAGTTCTAGAATCATCTATTGTTTATGATATTTACATAATAATGAAAATAGAGCATAATATAATAATAAATTCTCAATGGCTTAAAACCTCTCAATTTAAGTTCATTTGTGAAAAATTTTAAACACTCTCAACCAAATCAATAATTAAAAAAATTCATTCATGCTACAACCTATAAAAATCCATCTAATCATATTTTTTTTACATTCTAACTTAATTCCTTAGTCACATGATAAGAATTAACAAATTTAATATCTTTATAAAAAAACTAATGAATAAGAATTAAAATAATCTTGAGTCAACATTAAATCCATAAAATTACTATACTGCTTCCCTACACTTAAAGATGTACATTATCCCTAATGTACATAACAAATCACATAAAAGAATAAATGTATTGAGAAAAAATAAAGTCAATTAATACTTCCCTAGCTTATAATTTAGAAGTTCAAATTAAAGGCTTAATTTCCATCCCTTATCATCCTTGTAAAAATAAAATAAAACAAACAAAACATTAAAAAATGGAAAGATAATAAAATGAACATAAATCTACTGTATCTATAATCAGAAATTATGGTTTATTATATGCATTGTAAAAAGAATAATAGAAATAAATAGCATCATATGGGTTTAGTAGGGCTAATCCCTTACTAATTATGAACACAAAATAAAATAGGAAAATACATAAAAATAAAAATAAAAATGAAAATGAAAATAACAAATTAATAAAAATTTGTTGTTAAACATATCAAGTCTTTGTTGATAGTGATGCCTTTACAATAGATTAAGCATTCGATTGTTGAGGAGTCAATGTTGATGTGACGACTCTTTTCGGTGGAGATGGCGCACTACATTACTAGGATATGACCCATATATTTCTCCAATCGATTGATCTTCAACTGGCCCTAATGTAGAGATGTTTGTGGTCTCCCAGATTTGCTAGTGCTTTCCTAAGATTGGCCTCGATGCTCAAGCTCTCCCGTGTGCTATTGTGGTGGATCCTACCTCTATTACTACTCTTTCTCCACTGCCTCTTCCTTGGTTCATACTTTCCTCGTCTTTGTTTTTATGCATTGAACTTTTTATCATTACTCCCTAAAATGTGAAAATAACAAAAATTAAAAAATAAGTGAATAATAGATATCAATTAAACAAATACCGAAATAATATCTCATGATCAATTAGTTCTTAATTAATAACAAAATATAGACAATTCTAATAAACCATAACTTAATCCAAAACAGTCGCAATTGTAATGACATTAACTCGAAAGCATTCAAATTAATCAAGAAAAAATTCCAATATATTAGTCGATCCAAAAATTATAATTAAATTATCATCACACCCAAATTAAATGAAATAAACCTAATGAAATTAAAATACCCCAAACATTTTATTATTAAATAGCACAAAAATTCCAACAAAATTAAAATATGCAAAACATAAGCAATAGCACAATTCAATTCATCAAAAATCAATATAGCAACGTTAAAAATTCAATTTCACAAAGATAAACATCAATAGCTCGATAAATTCCTAGAAATTTTGAATTTAATCATGCATATAGTCTATGAATGTTAACTAAACCTCCTAAACTCTTCCAAACATTTGGATATTCTCAATAATTCTAATATATGTAAAGTAGAGAAATCTCACAACTACTCTTCCAAAAATCTACAAATCAATCCAAAAATAAATGGAATAAAGCAAGAAACATACCTTGAATGGATGAAATCTCAAGAAAAATAGGTTATGAAGGGATTTTCATATAGGTTAGGAAGGAAATTTGAAAATGTAGTTTTAAGGGACAAAGGACAATTTTAAAGTGATTTTACTCAATACAAGTGGAAACATTACAGTTTAGCTAGTTTATGTTACACATATTAGGGTTAACTTTTATTAGACACAAGCATGTTGGGCTACCACATAGGCATGTTAGGCATTTACATGAATGTGTGATCCAAACATGCTATAACAATTTCTAACATAGGTTAGAACATGGATGTATCTCTAGGACATTAAACTAAAAAATAAGAAAGAAATCACATAGGTATTTTAAGACTTAACACAATTATGTGGAAACAAAATTTTAAAAAGAATATATATAGCTACCAACACTGGCATTTTGATGGGATGAGCATGTTTCTATAACTTCTACAAAAATAAGGATAAAAAATTCAATAAGGGTATGTTCATGATCGTTTATCTTTCTATTTCTTCAAACTTACATAAAACTAGGAATATGGTGGTGTAGAAGGGCATGTAACTTGTTAGGACTTTTCAACAACACAGTCACCAGGATGAGCATATTGATGCCTGCATATCTTTCTATAACTTTTTGGGACCTCTTTTTATAGTAGAATATGGCTATGTATCTACTCAATATAGACGTGTTAGTCTATATGGCGGTTAACACGAGCAAGTTGACAGGTGTATAAATTTCTATAACTTTTTAACTTAGCCAAATTTCTACCTACTTCTAAATATTTTAATCTCCATATATTCCAAAGCTTAGAAGAGGAAGATAACACTCATAAAACCATAAAGCAATTACAAATCTAATACTAAACCATAAAATTTAACATAGATATAAAAGAAATTACAAAAATTAAAACCTAAAAATCTAGAATAAATTTATTTAAAATAAATTAACAATTAAAGAGATTGGGTTACCTCCCAAGAAACATTTGTTTAACATCATTAGCTTGAATATCTCACTTTAGCTTACTCTTTTATCATTATAGAGACTGAACTCCTTGCTTTTGAGGTTGTTAAACTCCTGTCCAAAGTAATACCTCAATTGTAAGCCATTTATCTTAAACATACCTTTTCTAGATAGGCTGCCTTTATAATGCCATATAGAGAAACTCTCTTGATTATGAAAGGGCTAGAGCATCTAGATTTTAACTTGTCTAAGTCAAGAGTTGTACAAGAGAACTTGATCTCCCTTTTTAAATTGCTTGGCTTATTTAATGCTCCCATCATAATGCCTTTTGGATTGTTTCTTATAAAGCTTTGAATTTTCATAAGCCATCATACCACATTCCTCTAGCTTATTCTCTTAGAGCCTCCTTTTCTCTCCTGTAAGATTGATATTGAAATTAATGAACTTAATTTCCTAATATGCTTTATGCATGTTCAATGAACAAATGACACACCTTGACATACACTAACTTATATGACGTAGTGCCTATTGGTGTCTTAAATGTCATTATTAGTTACTTTTACGTAGCCATTGGTTTAAAGATGATAAGTGTTTTTAGTAACTCTATATTTACTAAGACCCTCTTCAAATTAGACGTTAGAAAAATGAGTGCCCTTATCACTAATAATTGCTCTCAATGTGCCAAATTAGGAAAATATTCTCTTAAGAACTTTAATACTATCATATCATCATTTGTAGGTAAGCTGCAACCCATTTAGAAACATAATCTACACCTACTAGGATGTATTTGTTTCTATATAAACTAGAAATAGATTCATAAAATTAATGAACTAAATATTGAACATTTCATGAACCAAAATAAAATTTGGATGAATTTCATATTAATAAGAAAAGTTAACTATTCCCTGACACTTATCACAAAGTTAAACATACCTTTGGTCATCTCTAAATAATGTACGCTAATATAATCCTAATTTAAGAACCTTTTCAACCATTCTATTTGCACGGTAAGGGCCTGTAACTAAACCTGCATTGTAGTTACCTAAAATATTCCACCTCTCCATCTCAGAAACAGATCTTTGAATTATTTATTATACACAATTCTTAAACAAAAAGGGATCTTCCTAAGAGTAACTTTTAAAGTCAGAGAATAATTTCTTCTTTTATTAATAAGAAATCTCCTTAGGAAGAATCCTAGTAGCAATATTGATAAACTATGGAAGTTCAATTTCACTGACCTCATTGAGACTGTATAAGCACTCTTTAGGAAATGTCATTAATATTATTTCCGTACACCTCTACAACAAAAAAAAATCAATCTAATTGATCTTAGCTTTGAATTTGATTAATTTAACAAATATTTTAGTGCAGAGTGATTAGTGTGGGTAACAACTTTGGACAATATATGATAGGATCTAAATTTATAAGGCATGAAAACCATTTATAGTAGTTAGTCTTTTGTAGTTATATAGTTTTCTTAAGGATCCATCATAGTTATTCTAGCATAGTAGATGGCCTAAAAGTGCTTATCCTTCCTCTGTCCAAGAATTACACCTACTATAAAATCACTTGCATCACATATTAGTTCAAAAAAAGAGTCCAATATGGAGTAACCATAATGAATGAATTATTTAACTTTTTCTTAAGAAGAATGAACAAGGCACTCTTGAGTGAAAATAAAAGGAACATACTTCTCAAGTAACTTAGTTAATAATCTAGAAATTTTAGAAAAATTCTTAGTGAACCTTCTATAGAAACCTGGATGACCTAGGAAGTTCTTAACGATCTTAACTAGGGTAGATATCGTAGCTTCTTAATAGTTTCCACTTTTGCTTTATCAATATCTATCCCTTGATAAAACATTCTATAGCCTAAAAATAAGCCCTCTTTAACTATAAAATGGCTTTTTTCTAGTTTAGCATCATATTGGTTTCCTTACATCATTTGAGCACTTTTTTCTAAATTTTGTAGGCATAAATCAAAAGAATGTCTGAGAAATATAAAATCATCCATAAATTTCTGGATAATATCCTCAGCTAGTTCATCAAAGATCGTTATACACCTCTAAAATGTAGTTGGTGCATTGCATAATCTAAAGGGCATCCTCTAGTAAGTGAACATACCATTTGGATAAGTCAATGTAATTTTTACTTTGGTTCTCTAGGCTAAAAGAATCTAAAAATAGCCCAATAAGCCATCCAAGAAAAAATAATACATAAGGCCATCTAACCGCTCCAACATTTTTCAATGAAAGGAAGAGGAAAATGATCCGTTTGAGTAGTATCATTCAATTTTCTATATTCTATTCACACTCTCTACCCAATAATGGTCCTCATAGGGATCAACTTATTCCTCTTATTAAGCAGCATTACCTTCCCTCCATACTTCTATATAATTTGTATAAGGCTCACCAAAGAACTATAAAAAATATAAGGTAAATTACTCCTTTATTAATATGCTTAATTACCTCTTCCTTCATAACTTCCTTTATGTTTGAATTTAGCTTATATTGAGGTTGCATAACCTTTCCAAAATTATCCTCCATAAAACTTTTATGGGTAAAAAAAATTCTTTTTATATATGAAATCTTCTATGCTATAGCCTTCATATGCCCTCTAAATGTCTTTAATAAATTTTCTTTTTGGTCTTTATTTATGTTTAATGTTGTGATTACTAGTAAATTTGAATCCTTCTCCAAAAATGAATAGATGATTAGGCAGTTTCTTCCATTCCAGCATTGGTGGATCTTCAATAGAGTGTTTTAACCTCATTTATTTAGTCATATCAATTTTTTTGAATTCCTTCCTTTGCACTATGGGCTTGTTAACCTCACAATAGGCTACTTGTTCCTCTATCATGGGTTCAACATCATCCTATTCTTTTTGAACCATAGCTTCCTCCTTTTCTCCTTCCTCTAGCTCCTTTCCATTTTATAATGTTATTCCTATTATGTGTTCCTTAAAACCTGGTTATTTAGTGCAATAATGGGTAACCTCGGTTGAAGCAACCAATTGAGTGAAGACATCCTCAAGATGTTGATAATCCTATTTTTATCAATTATGCCAAAATTCAGATGAGACATGATCATTCCATGCACATTTATAATAACTACTTTGGATTACAAGTATTTCTATATAGGGTATCTTGAAGTTAGTTCTCTATAAGAATTGTATGCCTTTAAACATAGTCTGATGCCTTAAATTCATGATTATGTTGGTTACTCCCACAAATTCCATAACAAATCATAGATGTTGGTTGAGCTTCCAAAACTGCCATAATTAATGGCATATCATAATCCTCGTGAAAACACTGTCCTCTCCATCCGCCCATTATTTTTAATGGTTAAAATACTAAATATCCAAATCCTATAAACAAGCCAAAAAGCAAGATCATGACAGAAGGCTTTAAAGAAAATTAATAAACAATAAAAGAAAAGGAAGGGAAATAAATGGCTAGATTAACAGAACTAAAGCTTTCATAATATCTTAGTCTAAGATAATATAAAACTCGACTCATTTAACTATAAACTATTTGAGACAAGTTCACCTATCATTCTATAGTTTAGGGCTTGGAGTTCTAAGTGTCGATCCCAAAGAGACTATACGTATTAGTAATGACTCTTTTTCTATTATCTAATTGATAATTCAGGTGAATGAAAACAAATCAACACAATTAAAAAAGCTAAGGTAACCAAATAATGAAAATAAACCAATAAGATGATGGTAACTTGACTTCAAATCCTCTTTTAGGATTTCTCATGCAATCATGATTTCATTAACTAATTTACTCTAAAATTTGTTACATCGTGAAAATTCCCAAATTATGCTAATATCTTTCTTAAACATATTAACATCTAATTTCAAGTTAATTAATTTAAATCCCTTTATAATTAAAAACCTTGAAATTGTATTATTCGATTTATAAATTTCACAATTATATTTGACCCTAATCCAGAGTATTTTATGTTGACCTATATCTAGATTTGCATGTAACTCCTTTCAATTATGCTGGATTTATTTATACATTGGATTTCTTATTCAAAATTACTTGAAATTACAAATAAAATAATATTCATAAAATATTAATTCAAGGATAGCAAAGAACACATAATTAAATCTCAGTAAAAGAACATACAATTAAATCTCAATAATATTAAATAATAAATTAGATTAAATCAAAATCACTACAAGATCCATCTTGGGTTTCATCTAATCCAATACTAAAAGGTATTTAGATCATGATAACAGAAAATAAAACATCAAAACTAAAGAAAATTTGGAAATCTAAGAAGACATGGTTGGAATCCTCGAAATCTACAAAACTTGCACTCCATATTAATGAAAAATCCACTCCAAAGGGGATTCCTTGCTTGTTTCTTCTTCCCTCAACTATTCTATGGTTTCTTTTCAAGTAGTTTCTACCCATTTCTCTTTCTTAATGTTTAAAATGCATTTTACGTCTTTAAATTCGAGTCCAAAGAGATACACAAGCATCAACACATATGTGTTAATAACCATGTAACTCAAATTTAGCAAGTAAGGGTTTTCAAAGCTAACATGTGCATAAACACTACTATATACCATTAAAATGGCTTTCTTAAAATTTCACATAGGCATTTTGCTAACCTTAAGTTATGTACCACAAATCAACCCAAAAAGCTCCAAATTGCTTTACACTTGTCCAAATTTATTCCTTTTTGTCTGAATGAATGAATTAGACCTAAAAACAAAATATGAATAAATTAAGCACTAAAATCAATACTAATACTCAAATAAAAAAAATCAAAATGCACTGAATATGGGACTACAAATATGAATAAATCATCATTTATTAAAAAGAAATATAAGCTAACTAATTTATGTGCAATGAGTTAAAACTGTATTAATTTGTTGAACCCAGATTCTAAAAGAAAGAAACTATTGGCCCTTGAAAATTTTCCTTACTATAAGCATAATTAGATTTATTTTGGAGTTTTTGCTAGATTAGCCATGTTGGAATTAATTAGCTTGTTAATGTGGGTAAGATAATATGACATGGGCTAAAGACTTTGAACTATCAAAGTAGTGGGAGAGTGTAAGGCCAATTTTGGCAAGACACTTGAGGTTAAAAACAATAAGGCATTAAAGGAAGGGCAAGGTAGACTTTTATAAATCATTAAGGGTGAAATGGGAAGAAAGAAGTGTTGTTTTCTTCCTTAAGAGGGGGAAAAAAGAAAATGGGAGAAGAGGAAGTGAAATAACAAATTCAAGAGAGAGAAAGAAGGGAGAGAGTTTCGTGAGTTTAGAGAAAGAAAGAAGAGCAAGCTAGGGTTTTATTTTTCTTAACTTTCAAGAGGGATTTTGAGAGTGATCAAGAAGGGAAAAAGGAAGAGGAAGATTAGAGCTTCCATTAGAGCCAATAAAATCATTGTTTGGTGAAGGTTTGAGGTAAGAGCAATTTAGGGCTTTGGATTTTTAGAAGGGCTTTGGTTCCAAGAGTTTAGTAAATGCATGGGTTTAAGTGTTCTAAGATCTATTTGTACATTAGATTCTTTGGGTTTTCTAATTTGAATTCTTTTGATTTGGGGTTTTTTTCAATGTTGAAGAAAATCAAGAAGGACAAGAGGAGCTAGAGGAGAGGCATTTTTAAGCAAGCCATAATTAAGAAAGTCAAGGTGGGTTACATTTTTATGATTTAGTAATAAGCCATTAATGACTCTTTCAAGAAGTGGAAATAAATGAGTTTCAAC
>JANZLC010000001.1:20856030-20876383 GCA_026413385.1 Erythroxylum gracilipes
ATACATATAGACCCTCCTTGTTCATATGTACTATGTTACACGGTATTTTCCGTTTGCGATTAATGTGCTTAAAGCGACCATAGATTATTCCGTCATAACACGAATTTAAATTATGATTCATGATCAACCATAAACTTAAACTTGTATTAACGGAGAAAATATTATAAAATACATGTTTTGCTATTTATTAAATGATGACCAAGCGGTTCAATTGCTTGAACAAGCTCCTCAATATGGAACCATATTACCTGTTCCATTATTCCTTACTTACTCTTTTTAATGAAAATCCATCCATTCAATAGATGGGACCCACAAAAATTAGAGGGATGTGACGGTTTTGAAATAGAGGGAACAGAGTAGGGGGAAACAGAAGATCTGCTCCCCCTCAACATATAAACAAGCTCTTGAAACTTTCGATCAACTTGTATAAAAGTTATATATTTTTATATCGTTAACATCTTTTTGTGTCTTTCTTTATATGTGGACCTCTTAACAAGTTAGAGAAACTAAGCATCCACACACTTATTTAAGTAGGCAAGAGAAGAGTTCAACAACTATTTATAGTAACCTTATTGGGCCTCCATATTATAGGCGTAATAAATAACTAGCTAACATTTATTAGGATCCATTTTCCTCTTTGGATCTCAGCCTATTTAATCAGATCTTTTATTGGACTTCTTTTTTTATTTTTAATCTGGATCAAAATTGATTTTCTTAATCTTAATTTTATAAAAACTTGTTATTAATAATAGTCCAAGTAATAATCACTAACATTCTCCCTTTAGACATATATTAATTATAGTAGTGGTTAAGCAAAATCAATGTAAAGGTCGACAAATTTAAAAGATTTGATCCGAAGATAATGAAAGTCTATCATTTAATCCCGTAAAGCTTTCAGTACTGAAAAATATCAATTGCATGTGTTATATACTACACGAATATAATATATCACATATATCTAATACCTCACTAACATGGATAAGAAATTAGAGTGTGGAAAAAAACAAAGATACCCATATGATCTAAAATGCATCATTGTTCCATTTATTGGTCTCAATTTATCTTAATTTTATGATAAATCACATCATAGAAATTTGTTTTCTAACATTGAATGTAAAACCACATTATGAAAAATCCTTATAAGATTAAATAATTGTATCTCGTTATTTCTTATCAAATCCATAGATTTATGCATGTATCCGTATGTGTCCTAAAGATATAAGCTCAAGGTCAATCTGTATATATATGCTTAATAACCATTAAAATGCTTAAAATGGACGCAGATCTTAAGACGTTCACCTGTATTATGATAATGTCCAAAAAACTATATGAATGAGAACAAATTGATGATCATCAATATGTATAAAAATATAATATCATATTACATGAAATTTATACAAAATGAATCATGAGAAAATACGGTGACCCCTAACTGAAAGTGTCTAAGGATTTCAGTAAACCTATAGCATAAACTTATCTCTAAAAAATAACCAGACGAAGTTCTTTAGTCAAAGGATTAACAAACATGTACTAATTCTTGAAATGCCCCACATCAGCGTCATCTTTTTGTATTAATTCCTTTATGGTCAGAAATTTGAACTCCAAATGCTTAGAATACGTGATGTTCTTATTATTGCTATTGAATAATACAATAGAAAGATTATCACAATATAACCGAATGGGTCTAGTAACTGAATCAACCATAGACAACTTAGAAATCAAACTGCTTATGATGTAGCCCCATAACATGCCATAAACCATATATGCATAGTTGAGAAAGTAATCAGTATTTGCTTGATACGCTTCCAAGATAATCCACCATCTGCTAATAAAAAAAAACCTTGATGTGGACTTCCTATCATTTGGGCACATAGCAAAATCTAAATTCATATAACCTATGAGGTCTAGATTGTTGACTTTCCGAAATGTCAATATATAAGATATCTCAAAACTCATTTGACTGCATTCTAGCTCTCTATTCTGGGGTTAGCTAGATACCCACCCAACAGTCCAACAATAAAAACAATGTTCAGTCTAGTGGACACCTGAGATTACATCAGGCTACCAATTACACTAAAATAAGATACATTCCTCCTAACCTCTCTCTCTATATCATTCTTTTGATATTATGCCAAAGATAATCTCTCAAAATGAGAGATAGGTGTTATAATAAGTTTACAATAAGTCATATTAAACCTTTGCAGGACTCGCTCAATGTATGTTGTTTGTGAGAGATTTTATAAAATTTGAGATTTGTCCTAGTGAATCTGAATACTTTGGACAAAAGATTCCTTACCAAGGTCCTCTATATCAAAATACTTGGAAAAAAGCTGTTTAACCTCATATAACATGGTCAAGCCATTTGATGCGAGCAATATATCATCTATATATTGCTCCCCCTAACCTTATAATACAAGCATCTTTTAAAACTATTTTTTATAAAGCCAAATGAGGTAATAATCTCATCAAACTTTAGGAACCATTATCTAGAGGGCCAAAAGTATACTTTAAACCCTAACATTTACATTGGAATCTAAGTTGAACTCTAACGTTTCAGAGCATTTAAGTTGAACCACAAAAATTATAAAATGTTCAAAATAGACCCTATAAGGATGGAAAATATAATAGAGGTTACCTTTCGTTAGTTAAATGCCGCATCATATATGATATGGATTTTTTTTAAATTTTTACATATTAGTGGGATCTACTTCTTACTATGTGGTATTCTTTCTTTTAATAAAAATGAATCCCTCAAGTATGTATAAAACTTATAGTTTTGAGTCTGGTTATTCTTCAATCCTTACTGTTTTGAGCTATGTATAAAACTCACCGTGGGTTTATGGCTATATTGAAATCTTTTAGATGATATAATGCAAACCCTAGTTCATTTTCAAGATTCATTTGAGATTTATAAAAGCTATAACCAATAAAAATCATATTCCTATTTGCATTTTCCTTCAACTTTCTAAGCTCAAGCAAATTCATAAGCTTCACAACAACTACATATGTATAAGTTCCCTTGTCATCACTCATTGCGAATTCAGCTGTGAATTTCTCAGTAGGCAGTTCAATGACACTAAAAATACTATTTTCTCCATTTTATGCAATTGTTAATATAGGAGGAAATCTCGATGAGTGATTAGTGAACAACTGATCTATGATCATTACAAGCTTGGCCTTGGAAATTTTCCTAACACGAGCACTCCTTAAAACCATTTCTTGATTCACATCAATATCATACTGTCTTATAACACTCCCACGGTTAAACTTCACCAGAAAATGATTCACATTAAGCTTTACAGTATAAACAACAATTGCATTGCCTTTTCTGGCCTTTTAACCAAAACCAACTAATTTGCAAGTGAAATCCCTAATATTTGTAGAGATTGCATTCTAACCCCAACATAACTAAAAATAAATCAAAGAAGGAAAAACCATATCAATCACACAATCAAAAATAGTAATGCGACAAATAGAAATTATAAGTTTTATACATAGCAAAACCGTGACAATTGAAGAATAACCAGACTATGATGAGTTTTATACATAGTTTTTGGATCCATTTTTATTTTAAAATAAGTATACCACATTACAAGACATGGGTCCCACTAATATGCAAATTTTTTTTGAAAAAGCCATATTGTATATAATGTGGCATTTAACTGATGAAAGGTAACCTCTATTAGATTTTTCATCTTTATAGGGTCTATTTTGAACGTTTTATAAATGTTGTGGTTTAATTTGAATGCCTCAAAATGTTAGGGTTCAAATTAGATTTTCATGTAAACGTTAGGGTTTAAAATACACTTTTGTCCTTATATGGAGGCTTGTTTCAAACCATATATGGTTTTTCTTAAGTTACAAACCATGTTAGCTTTGTCATGACTCTGAAATCTAATCAGGTTGTTTTGATGTGTGTAAGTTTTAATTAACGAACCTCGATAATCCGCAAGCAAACGGGTTGTTCACGTAGTACTTAAGGTGTCGATCTCACGAAGAGGGATAATCTAATCCTAAATCTAAGGCCAAAATAAATCACAGAAATTCAAAATGTAACGAAACTAAAACAAGAATTCAATTCAATCAATTAAATCAATTCAAGAATCAATCACGAAAATATTAACAATTTAGCAGTTGCAACACACACTCAAGAATCAACCTAAGGAATTACCAATTGAGAGAAAGAGAAATTTACCCATAATTAACTTTAACCTAATCGATTACGAATTACTAGATTATTAGTTCTAGATGATCCTAGGGTTGATTACTCTCTCTCGAGTTACAACCATTAACCCTAATTTATAAACCCTACTTAGATTATGGGAGTTACAATTTCTCAATAAACAACCTATCCAAAACCTTAATTAAATCTGAAGTTGTCTACTAAACTATCGGAAACCTAGGTAAGATCTCTCTTCGAACAATTTACCAATTTGATTTAATTCATGTTATATTAAATCACCTAACTCTCGTTAGCCCAATTTAATAAATTTTCACTCGATTCAGCCTCTCAGTTTATTATCGAATTATGCATGACAAGAATTAAATCACAATAAATCCAAATAACACATGAAGAATCCGATTTCAATAAATCAAAGATAAAACCTCAAAGGTGAGTTTAGAAGCAACTTCAACATCCAAAAATCCTATCATCAACCGTTATTCCAATTTTATACAATAATAACATTGAAAATAGTAGGAAATACGAAATTGAATGGACAATGGGAGGTAGCAACATCGAAAAACTCTTGATCTGGGAAGTATGTCGGGCCGACTTCTTCTCATCTTCTCTCTTCCTTCTTCTCTTTCTCTATCTCTCGATAACTCTCTCTAGGGTTTCTCTAAAAGTGGCTGATGCAAAAGCTCCCTCTTTTTCTTTGTCTTATTTTAAAATACCTTTTGGGTTCTGAGCAGCTATAGGATTTTTTTAGGGTCCAAATGATCTGAAAAATCTTTCAAAACTTAAAGTTTTTGAGTGTCTGCGTGTTTGCCTGATGTAAGCCATGATCGTGGGTCACATCCGAGCCTTCTGTCACGATCATAGGCCATGTCTTAGGCTTCTGTCACAATCGTGACATATGGACCACAATCGTGGGATAACTCCAATACTTCTGTCATGATTATGGCCAGTTGTGCCACGATTATGGCTGTTGTTTCAGCCCTAGTGTCTCCAAAACTTCTTCGTTTTTTGATATTGACCCTGAAACACTAAGAAATACATCAAGGTACCTGAAAAACATAATAATTAAGCTCAAATAATTAACAAGCTAACACAATTCTAACCTAAACACATACTAAACGAATTGAATTAACAATTAAATACATATGAAACTAAGCCCTAAAGCACGATGCAATTCACACTTATCAACATCCCTACACTTAAACGTTTACTTGTCCTCAAGCAAACAAAAAAAACACACAAAATCACATAACACATAATGCAATAATGAGACAATCACTACAACTTTATGAAATAAATTTAATTTAAAACATAATCATTCTAGTCATATCAAATCATTAATAAACAAAATCTACATCTAGGGGCTTTGAACTAAATATACATATTAATCCAGATTCAAATGTTAAATTGTTTAGCCTTTTCAATTGCACACACATATTGATAATTCTTTGGTCATTCAAACTCTATAACTACTACTAAGTATGTTTTCATGAAAAGTCAAGTTACTACAAGTTCGGTAGGTTTTTATTAGATATATATACATATATATTATTTACTCAAACAAGGACCTAGTCTTTTACTCGGAGGTAAACATTGGTGATGAATGTTGATCTAGTTACTCGACTAAGATTTTTTATTAAATTGTTAGGTTAAAACGTCATCATCGCCTTTTGATGCGGAGGCACACGTTTGTTATGTGTGTCGATCCGGTTGCTCAGCTATATCACATTCTCAACTAGCTACTAGCTCTATTAAAACTCTAAGGCCAATGAAATCGTAATTTATTTAAAGTTAACAAACACAATTTTTTTAATTGCCTACCTTATTACTTAAGCTATTCATTTTCATGAAAAATACTAATAGAGTTACTTTAGTCAAAATACCTCAAATTATTAATGAATGTGACAATTTAGAGGGTGATAAACTCATACTAAATCCTAATTAAGTTGCATATTTAGCCAAAGAACCTAATTCAGTAATTTTGCGAGCTAATGATTCTTCACAACCTAATGGACCATGCTCAAAATTAAATCAATTTCAATTCATCTAAGCCATTAACACATTCACATGATTCTCAAAATGCAACCTACAGACTATCATACAATATGAAAAACTCACATTAAAAGCAAAACACATAACCCTCCCTATATTTGAACAACACATTGTCCTCAATAGGAAAAGGGGACAAAAAAACACATATGGAAGGCAGAGACGTAAAATTAAAATAAAGCAAAAATTAAGTAAAGACTAAAATTAAAAAGCAAAGAGTTAGAACAGGGCCTCATGGTGATAGAGGTGGGGATGGTGTTGAAGGTGGCAATTGGATGCCTTGAGCCTCAAAATAATGATGGATACAACATATATCTTGGCTCTAACATCATTGAGTTTGGGCCATCTCCTTCTTTCTTCTAAATTTCTTCGCTAGTGTATTTGTAAAGATTGTATCAAGCACTTTCTACCAGTTCGATTCTTTTGTTTCTTCTTCCTTCTCAAACTCTTTACTAGTCGAATTCTCTTCTTGTTGTTGTTGAGCACTTGAACTCGCTTGACTAGTCTTGGTCTTAATATGTGTCTTGGCACTAATATCCCGAAGTTCCATATTGTGGGACTTCAGGATTTCAGCTCGCCATAGATGATGATGGTTTATGAATTCAGAACGGTAGACTATGAGTCCATTGCACTCAACTCTGTAATAATCGGCTATGGCTGAAGCCAAGCAACCCATTTTTAAGTTATCGCTCCTCTTACATCGAGTAGCAATAATTGCATTAAAGATGTGGGTGGTTGTGCAAACTGGGATGCTATGGTCTATGCACTACAACATGAAAAGTTCCTTTACCGAACACTTGTTGGTTCCTATTTTGTCGAAAATAGTTTGGCACATGAATTTGTGTAGCAACAAGTGTTCGTGTCTCTTGATGATGTTATTATGTGCATTCTTAGTGTCGAAATGCTCTAACCCAGTTAGCTCAGTCTAGTAGGGGATGACACAGAAATCATCGTGCTAATGCACTATGGATGACTAAGGGAAATCACAAATTTCATACAGAGTCTCATAATTAAGCTCATAAGGTTGTCCCCGTAAGCTAAACCATAATTCCCTAGGTTTGTTAGATTCGAACTAAAGGGATGTAAAGAATTCTAAGGTAAGTTTGTCGTAGACTGGGTATTGAAATTGAATGAACTGTCCCAATTGAATTCTCTCTGCTAGATTTTCGACCTTGTCTCGTAAGTCTAATTTAAGTAAAGTTTCAAAATGAAAATATTTTGGAACCATAATTTGCTTATTGTGAAGAGAATGAAAGCGGACCATCCTCATTTGAGAGGGTTGGGAAAGGTGCTTCGTAATTAGTTTCCCTATTCCTTTTCCCTTGTCCTGAGTCTTGGTTTTGTCCCAATGATTGATCCCTCTTTGCTAATTGCTTAATGTGCGGCATACTGGCTTTTGAGTAGGTAGAAGTTGGAAGGGATTGGAGGTTTAAAATTTGGGTAAGAGAAAAGTGAGAGTGTTTGGAGGTTCTAAACTTAGAGAGATAAAGTAAAAATGAAAGTAAGTGAAAAAGTGAAGTTAGAAATGAATATACAGGTGGGTAAAGGGTAAAATGGTAAAAATGAATATGAAATTTGTGTGTTCCCTTTTTAGCCTGTCGCAGGCCACGATTGTGGCCTATAAATTTTTCACCAATTGTTAATTTTACTCTTCTTTTATCCTTCTCCACTTTTCCGTAATCACTTTTTAACTCTTTATGGCCTTTTCACCTCTCTTTACTTACTTCCTCGATCATCAAATTCATATCAAAGTCTTATGCCTTCTTGATTTTAATTGGAAACAAAATAACCTAACTACAGAATTCAACTATCTAAAAATTAAGGGAAATAACATCAAATTAATAGTCTATGGGTTGCCTCACATGTAGCGCTTCTTTTAATGTCGATGGCTTGACACTCTTTTTATGCTCAAGGTGGTTTGAATGAATCGTGTAATGGTAGCGCAGTCATCGATCTTACAATTTGCACATGAGCTACCATGCCCTGGATTCCATTTTCCCTCTAATTCTCCTTTCTTCACCTTCTACTTCACTATCATTTCTTTCTAGATGCATTCCCAAGATCCTCAATATCTCCCCATTTTTCTCGAGGTTCAATTTCCTTGATATTAGTTGGAGGTAAAAGAGAACTGTTGTCTTTCTTTAACACTTTGAATGTTATTTGATGTTTGTCGATCCTCAGAGTTAGTTCACCCCCATCAACGTCAATTATGGAGCGGGCAGTAGCCAAGAATGGTTGTCTAAGGACTATAAGGGTTCCACATCTTCTCCAATATCCAATATATAGAAGTCTGTGGGGAAGGTAAATTTATCAATTTGTACTTGCATATCCTTAATAATCCCCTTTGGGCAATGAACTGTCCTATTTTGATTTCTAACTCTCCTAGCCCTAATTTTTAACTAAAGGTATAGGGCATCATAATGATACTCGCTCCCAAATTTGCAAATGCCCTTTCTATTTTGACTCTATTAACACTACAAGGAATGTAAAAATCCCATGGGTCCTCTTTCTTCTATGCTATGTTAGGGTTTTCTCCTGCTATGCGCTCCTTAACCTTCTTTTTGTTTGATTCCTTTATTGTGAGCTTTGTTTGAAGATGTTTCGTTATGTCTTCAACCTTGTTTGATTCAAGCTTCTTAGAATTCCTTGTCTCCTTACTTGAAATTGACTTCCGCTGAGCTAGAATAGGGTACGAAAATTCAGGTTGAGGTTCCTTGATTTGCTCAATTACGAGCTCACTAGGAAGTAATTCTATAATTATTTGTCCTTCTCCCTTAGCTTTGTCTTCCTTCGTATGTTCGAGTTTCTTTCCCTGGGTCTGAGTGATGGTCATGATCCGTTCCTTTGGTTTAGACTCGGTATTGCTTGGAAGGGTTCCTGCATTTTGAGTAGAAATTGCCTCCGTTAATTGACCTACTTGAACCTCTAAATTGTGTATTGAAGAGGCGTGGTTCTTAGCGACTCGCTCGAATTTGTTTTCAAGCCTCCTATGTCTACGCTTCATGCCTCCAATTTTATTTAAAATCTTATCCAACTTGGATTCCATTGAGCTTGATTTATCTTGTTGGAAGCCTGGTTGTCCTTGAGGTTTGAATTGTCCTCCGACATTATTTGTCCATGAGAAGTTTGGGTGATTCTTCCACCCAGGGTTGTAAGTGTTGGAGTAAGGATTGTTTCCCCCTCCTCTTTTATATTGAGCTCCTATATGATTCACTTGCTTTAGATCTCTTTCCTTTATCAAGAAATAGTCCAACGTATTGTGGTCTATTTTTCCATAGAGTTCACACTTAAGTTGAATGACTTTTACCGAAGTTGAGGACAAAGCCTTCATGTTGTTGAGCTGTGGAGTTAAGTAATCAATTTTAGCTTGCATCTCTATTATTTGATCAACAGACACAATTCCCTTTCGTTCTCGAAAAGTAGTGGTTTATCTACTCCACTCGTTCGTTCATAGGCAGCTATTACTTGCTATCTCCTCAATTAATGAATTAAATGTACATTTGGTCTAGACAAAAAATGTCAAGTGTTAAGAAAGAAATTGATATATGGAAATTAGGATGATTAAGCCTAAAATTGAGTGAAATTTGGCATAGTTAAATGTGTGACAAATAGATTAGTAATTAAATGACAATTGGACTAATTATTATATAACATGCGAACAAATCTTGGAATGACATGTGGACTGATTTAGTAGGGGACAAATGGCAACCTAATATGTTGATTAGTGGCAACTGATTAATTAGCCAAATATATTATATGCCTTATGACATATGGTGAGTTTAGAAGTTGACACCTAGCATGATGATAGAGCAAATTCCAGCATCAATGTTTCTGCTTATTCTCTCACCTTTCTCCACTGAAATTGCTTCTAAATTTCTCTATATTTTGGTCTTAACCATAGCTAAAGTTCTACATGAAAATCACACCTAATTCCTACACCAAATAGCCAAGAAATCTGTTCAAAGTTGTCTTCACCTTGTTGTCCAAAAAAAAAAGAAAAATCAACTCAGTTACACCTTGGGATTGCATTGATTTTTGCTTGCTTGGGAGGATTGTTTAATCTGTAATTTTATGTTAAATGGGAAGCCTAATAGGTAAGTAACAATATGAGTTTTGTGACATGTAAAAGGATATAAGAATGATATTTGAATTGGAATGAAATGCAAGTGATAATGGTGAAAATATGTGCCGGAAAATGTTGCATGAACTTGGAAGTTTTTCTATTTTGTCTTTGGTATATGGAAACTGTGGAGTACAGGGCATTAAGTGGATGTATTAGACTAGAATTTAATTCATAAAGAAGGTGGATTTATGCCTAAGAAAGTTGTTAGAATAGTGTTCTTGAATTGAGAAAGAATTAGACCTATATGAAAGATAATGAAGGATAGATTTCTAGTTTGATTTTTGATGCATGGAAGACTAGGATTTGTGAGCTGTTAACTGATTAATTCTAAACTTGAATTGGAGAGGTTATTGATGAGGACTTGGAGTATGATTCAGGCCTAATAGAGGTATAATTGATGAACTATAAAGAGGCTATTTTTAACTTTGGTGTAAAGTGTGAAACAAAATCTGGAAAATTGGAGCTGTAGGTCGAAATTCTGGTTTCAATTTCGTCTTCCTCTTTTGACATATTTTACATATCTTTAGGGCATAATATTGCCTGTGATAGACCCCTGTGCAGGAACCTTATATTATTTCTTAATTTTGGGGACTTTCGAACTTAAATTAGTCAAAGTATAAAACGTGAAAAATGATTGTTTATGTCTTATTAATGCTTATGTGAAACAATTTGGCCAGAAGATATCTTGATAAGTTTATATAGTTAATTGAAGTCATAACTTAAAGAAGGGAGTGTTTTGGATGTGTTGAGTTCAAATATGGAAATTTTGATTTGTTAAAGGAATAAATGAGTTCTTTTAATGAAAATATGATCTTTAGGACATGAATAATGTGTATAAGGCATGGATGAATGAGTATTGATGAAAATAGGGTATTTATGAATGAGAATTTGGTGAATGTCTGACTATATGTTGCTGGAAAAATTTTGTTGAATGTATAGATTTAGCTTGCAAAAATTTCAAATGTAAGGTACCAATTGTGTGTGTATTATAATAAACTTTTTGATCATGGATATCTTTAAGGATAAGTGTAAAGTATGATTGATGAATTTGGAGTAAATCAAGCTACTTTAAAGGGAAAAACATGATTGCAAAATAGTAGTGTACAAAGTATGATGATGAATGGTTAAGAAAGTTGAATAAGGTTACATTCTTGGGAAAAGTCAATTGAGCATGCATTGAACATGATATATGTATATATGTGCACAAATGAATATGTATTGGATTGATCGTCTTTGTAATGTGAATTATGTGTGAATTGTGTGATTTTAGATGCTCAAGTCAGACGCCATTTAGAAATTGTTGGACCATCCAGGCAATAACATAAATTGGAGCATACTGTGAGTCAACCCAGATGATCTTCCTAGGATTGATTTTTTATGTTTAACTTTCAATTATTAAACAGTTTATGATTTGTATGTGAATTCTATACTTTAATGGTCTGAGGAGTCTGATATTCGAGAATGTATTGAAAGTGTTCTGTTTGCATTTGAAATTTGAATGATATCTATTTACAACTAAATTCTGAATGATTTTAGAATACTTAACGAAAGTTAAATGTCAGACTGAGGTTCGATGAATATAAGATTCTACCCGTGCATCATAAGTGAATGCTATTCATGGCATATTCTATTATTTGATGCATTTCATAAAATGCATGTTTAGATTAAGGCGTTGTGATCAGAGTAGCCAATCTGAAAGAGCTTTAAGCTTAGAATTCTACATATAGAGCTTTGCTACGTGATTTCTGTATTTGACTGAGCCCAATGGGCCAGTATCTGTATCTGTAATTTAAAGGTGCTCGGTCACAACAAATGATAACAAATCTGGAGTCTCATATGCATCTGCATTTGTATATTTATAATTATGAAATATATGATTATGAAGTCGTCTATGAAATTGTGATGATAAAGTGTTATGCCATGATAATGTTATTGATTGGATTACACATGTTCTGAAAGAATGTATGTGAAATATATGTCATTCATTATGTGTTATTGAGATGGAAAATGTTTGTGAAAATGGTTGGTTGTGTGATATTTGTGTGTTTGAATTGAGTGAGATCATTAATAATGGTTCACTCATTGAGTTCGCAAAACTCATCAAAAATTACAACGTGGCTTTTCAGGTACGAGACAGGAGACCTAGTTCCTAAGATTTTCTAGAGGAATACTTTGGATTAAGATATGACTCAAAGGTCTGTCAGCTGACATCAAAGGAGTTATAGATTGTATTTTGTAGTTTCTTTGACATATAGAGCTTTTGTATAAAGAATTGTAAACCTTCTCATATTTTGGTAATGTAAATATTTGTTTCAATGACTACAATGTAAACTTTAGTCAATGAATGAAATGAAATGTTGAGGTTTTAAGTATTGTATATTCTTTATGATGCCATTTAAGAGATTATGTTTGCTCTAACATACCATTGTCATAGGATATGTACTTGAATGTCGTCCGGATGTTCGGGTATATACTCTATGGTAGTGGGGTTACACAAAAGGCTAAAATCAAGGGTGTTTCACTTTTAGGTACACACCTCCTGATGACTTGATCGGCACAGTGCCTCTAAAGATAAGGGTCATTCCAATTATAATACTTCGCTTCATTTCGCAGTTTATCCCTCTATGCCATTGACAAACTATAAGATTTTGAAATTGAAGTGCGAGATAAGAAGGGAGTAGAGATTGTGGTTGTAGATGATTTGTCATGTTTAGAAGGAGGGGAATTCAGGCAAAGTGATGAAATTACTGAAAAATTCCCTGATAAAACATTGATGCTACTTAATAGTATGGAAACACTATGGTTCGCTGATATAACAAATGTTTTCACTAATGGTAAGCTCCTTTTTGATTTATTATACCAATAGAGGAAGTGATTCTTACATGAGTGCACCTAATATGTGTGTGATGAACCAATCTTGTATCGAATGTGTGATGATGGACTGGTAAGACATTGTGTTATGGAGGAGGAGATGTCGGACATATTGACGCAGTGTCGCAAAGCTCTGTATGCTGGACATTATAGTGCAAACAAGATGGCGACTCGAGTACTTAAATATGGATTCTATTGGCTGCATCTGTTTAAAGATGCTTAGGAGTTCATGGTGTAGTGCGATAGATGGAAAAGAGTGGGCAACATCTCGAAAAGTGATGAGATGCCCTTATCCAACATATTGGAAGTAGAAGTTTCTAATGTGTGGGGTGTCAACTTCATAGGTCCTTTCCCATCCTCCAATGGGAACACATACATTTTAGTAGGTGTAGAATACGTATCAAGATGGGCTGAAGCTATGGCAACTGCAAAAAATGACAGAAAGGTTCTTAAGAAATTCATTAAATGATTATTCAACTAATTTGGAGTGCCAAGGGCAATTATAAGTGATAGAGGAACACACTTTTGTAACAGATCTTTTGATGATCTCCCTAAAAGATACAGAGTCCACCATCTTCTTGCCACTCGTTATCAGCTACAAACAAGTGGACAACTGGAAGTCATCAACTGGGAGATAAAACGCATTTTAGAAAAGACGGTGAATAGTTCAATGAAAGGCTGGGCATTAAAGTTGGATGATGCCCTATAAGCTTGTTGAACCACTTTTAAAACTCCGATCAGAATGACTCCCTTTAGGCTTGTATATGGTAAAGCTTGTCATTTTCCTATAGAACTAAAGCATCAAGCATATTGGGCAGTGAAAGTTTTAACTTTTGATTGGAAACTACTAGGTGAGAAACAACTTTTGTAACTAAATAAACTCGATGAGTTTCGCCACAATGCATAAGAAAATGTCAAAATCTATAAGGAAGGTGAAGATGTGGCATGATTCTCATCTGAAGGAAAAGGAGTTTAAGGTAAGAGATGCAGTGTTATTGTTCAATTTGAGGATGAAGCTATTTCCATGAAAGTTTAAATCACAATGGAGTGGACCTTTTACGATCGCCCGAGTATTCACCTATGGAGCCCTCAAATTAGAAATTTTGAATAAAGAAACCTTTAAGGTAAATAGGCAACGTTGCAAACTGTATCTTGGAGAAGTGTTCTCCAAGGAAAGGGAAGTAATTTCTTTCCTTTTGGATAGTTAAAATGTGCTTCCATTGATGAAGGTCAAGCTAATGACTATAACTTAGCATGTTTAGTGTTTAGTTTTCTTTCAAATTCTAGAATTAGTTTTTCTCTCTTTTTATCACAATGGATGGGAATGGTGTGGATGGCAAGGTAATAAGGTGTTGATGAAAATGTACTTAGGGATGAAATTTGAGGGTGACGTGAAGAAGCCAAATCAAAAACAGAAAAGAGCATAAAAATGACCTAGTGTTAGAAGCTACTGTCACGACCATGACTCCTTGGTCATAATCGTGACGTGTTGGAAGCTACTATTATGATCATGACTCGTGGCGGAAACTACTGTCATGATCGTGACCTACGGTAGGGCAAAGTTGGCACATGGGCTTGTCAAGCTTTCTTTCCCATTTTTATCCTCCTTTCTCCTCCCTAACCTATATATTCACCCTTATTTTCTCAACCACAACACTCTCTCCACTCTCTTTCTAGACTAAAAGCCCCTAAACTCTCTAACTTCTCTCAAACACGCATCCTCAAATTTCTTTCTTTCTTTACCCACAAAGTACTCACTAAAAAATGGGTCAAAGGATTAAGCAGACGGTAAAGAGCACAACTAAATGGCCATGTGCAAGTCTTAGGGTGCGGTCAAAGGAATCGATCTGTAGATTACGAAGCACCATTTTTTAATTTACTCAGAAGAGGAAGGTACTCATTTATGAACTCCTCGTCTTAAAAATATTATTGTGTTGAAATATTTAAACTTTGATATCTTGGAAACCCTAAGACTAAGAGAGAAGGTTAAGAACTTAGATCGATGAATTTAATGCGAGAAATTCATAAAATTTAATTTTGTTATATATGAGGAATTGACTCTTGAATTCTTTGCATCTCTTCAATTTGAACATAGTAATCCTAAGGAATTCTAGTTTCGGTTGCAGGGTTGACCATATGTGTTGAACTATGAAACAATGTGTGAAATTGGCAGATTCCTGGAATCCACCATTGTGGATCAACACGATGATTTCTGTGCTAAATGATATTGGACTCAATTAAAGGGGTTAGACAACTTTGATCCTGAAAATGCCCGCAACAATATAATTCACAATCCCAAACACTTGTTGTTGCACAAATTTATGTGTTCAGTTAAGGAGCTATTTTGTGGTGCATTAATCATAGCATTCCAGTTTGCACAACCACCCATATTTTTAACACCATTCTAACTTCATTTTGGAATTGACTCTTGAATCATTTCCTGTCCTATTTTCTTTTGATGTTAATGAAATTGATTGGGTATTGTGATGTTTATGGTTTTTTCATACTTCGGTAATAAATCGAGAGATTGAACCATTAGTAATATGATTAAGTTAGGTAATGAGAATTGACAACTTAATAGATCATGTAAACATCAAATCAGTAATTGTACAAAGAGAGATCTTGTGTGAAGACCCAATTGTCTAGTAGATTGCTTAAGAAATAATTGAAGATGTAGGACATTTTTGTTAATTAAGAAATTGCAAAATCAAAATTTCGGATTCAATTAGGGGTTATGAACTAGGGTTTAATGATTAGATCTTGATTAAGAATAATCAACCCTTCAGAGATCTACGACTAATACTAATTACATTAAAAGTAACTAGGGTAGCAAAATGATGATAGATAAATCCCAATTTCTCATAATTGCTTGATCTTTTCTTGTTATGATATCTCAATTATTAAGTGGTTGTGCTCTATTTGATCAACTTGTGTTAATTTTGGAATTTCCATTTCAGTCAATCTATATTCAATTGTTTAATTTTCTGTTTAGTTTTAATTTCATTTTTATCACATTTTTAGACCTTAGACAAAGTTAGAATTCAATTAATTTATCCAATTCCTCATAGGACCAACACCTAACTATTAAGCTTACAATTTGTGGGCTTGTAGAACATCGAGGGTTTTATAGAATTAAAACCTGGTCAACATCAAGTGTATCGAAAAATTTCCCTAACTCTGCACACTAAAATTTTGTAGTTGTGGTGAGTCGAGATCGTATCCATAGGAAATTGCTGAGCAAGTTTTACAATTTATAAAACCCTCAATGTTTTGCAAGTGCCTAGGTCATAAGAGTAGCAGTTGTGGTGTTAATTCCACGAGGAATTAATGAACTAATTGAATCCTAACTTTTTCTAAGGTTGTAAAAATGTGATCTAAATGAAAATTAAGATAACAAAAAATTAAACAATCAAGTAGGAGTTAAATAAGAATAAAACTCCAAAATTAACAAAAATAAATCAAAACAGGGCACAACCACTTAACAATTGAGATATCACAATAATACAAGATCAAAGAATTATGAAAAAGGGGATTTATCCTATCATCAAATGCTAGCATGATTATTTTTTAGTTAATTTGGTATCAGTCCTAGACTTTTGAAGGGTTGATTACTCTTTCTCAAGTTATAATCACTAAACCCTAAGTCATAAACCCTAATTGAATTATGGAATTTGCAATCTCTCAATTAACAAAAGGCCCATAATTCAAATTAGATCTTAAGCCCTCTAGTAGATTATAGGGTCCTCACATGAGATCTCCCTTTGTATAAATTACCGATTTGATTATTTATATGATCTATTAGATTGTTTAACTCTTATTACCTAATCTAATCATTTTTCTATCAACTTATTATCTCGATTTATTACCGAAGCATGCAAATACAACAAGTAATCACAAAACTCAATGAATTAACATTAAAAGAAATCACATTAACATTAAATCAAGAACAAATCCCTAAAAAGTTTAGAACATCATTAACAACATGTTCAACAGTCTCAAACCTAAGCCATACATCTAGATGAAGTAAACAAACAAGAGAAGGTAGGAAAGAACTTGAAATGGTTTTGTTGGAGTGGTTGGACAACAGCTGCAGATGATTATCTCCCCTTCTCTCCTTCTTCTCTCTTCATTGTGTTATCTCTCAAAGTGGCAAATGGAGGTACCCAAAAATTAGGTTGTCTGCCCTCTCTGTAGTCTTTTCTATTTAAGGTAAAATCTAGGTTTCACCCGGAGCTAAAAAGTCTAAAATAACCTCTCTCTATTAGTGTCATATGATGCTAAAGATGGTGTAATTGTTGCGGTAGCTGGCGACATTTGAAGAAGTTAAAGACAGGAGAAGGTGGCATTGTTTAGTGGCTAAGGTTTGGAAAGCCTGTAAGAGAGGGGTGTTTAAACATAGGGTTAAGTTATTTTATGGTTGGATTAAGAATGTTTAGTTGGTAGAATAGAATATTCCAAAGCTGGTTTTTTGGTTTGTTTTGTAACAAGATTAATGTAAAATGAACATCACAAATTCCATAGAATAAGCCAATTCTAATTAAGAATAACTTCATATCAAACATAATTTAAAGTAGTTTTAAAATCAATTTCAAAATTAAATTAATTATTTTTAAATGTGATTAAGATTAATAACTAGATTGATTCCTAATTTTAATTTTAAAATTTTGTTTTATGGAATTAGAATTAACCATGTATGTCTGAAAATTGGAATCAATTAAATATATTCTTTTATAATTATGAAAAATGTTTTCTTTGTTTAATTAAGAAAAAAATATTAATTAAATTTATTTATTTCAACTCAGTTAAATAAAATAAATTTAATATTTGTTTAAGAAAGTTAATATCTATTTATTTAGAAATTGTTCCTATATTGATTCGAATAATAAGATTGGTAATTTAATAAAATGAGAATTGTTTTTAATTAGTTCAAATATTTGCATACAATGACTAAGAAAAATAGCAATCTTTAATATCTTTCAAAATAGTTTATATTTTATTAAGGAATGATTTTTAATTAATTAAAAATTAATCTCAAAATAAATAATCTGAAGCAATTTCTTAATTAAATTTAAAATGTTTTCTTAATTTTGAAAATGGTTTCCGTTAATATTATAAAATAGTTTTCTCTAAGAAAAGTTATTGTTTAATTAGATTAAAAAATCATACTAATTGTACTAGAATGTCTTGTTAAATTTTTGGGAAAAGATTTTTATAAATTATAATAAATAAGATGAATAATTTGGGGAAATTTTTTAATTATATTTCATAAGATGAGTTGAGATAATTGATAGGATATTAATTTACATATCAATTTGGGATATTTTTGGAGCATATTGGATAAATATTGTCCTGATTATGGTATTTTTTTTACATTATTTTGGAGGTTAGGAAATATGGAGCTATTTTAGAGAAAAGTAGCAAAAACATGCAGTAGGATTCAAAGCAATATGGCAGTGCAAAAGCTAGCTACTGGGAGACCAAAAATGCAGCACATGGATAAGGAAAACAAAACGATAGCATAAAGGAGGAAAGAGCAGAAGATAAATGTCAGCAGCTAGCAAAGGAACCCAATAGAAGAAAACAATGTAGTAGACCAAAGCAGAAAGAATGAAGTGACAGCAAACAAGGAGAAACACCAAGCAGAAAATGACAAACAATAGCAGACCAAAAGAACCAGCAAAACCAACACCATAAGAGCAAAATGTAGAGCAAAAGAAGCATAAATACTAACAATAAAACGACAACAACCAGGAGAAAAAGAACAGTCCATAAACATAGTGGACTGGGTGGTGCGAGAAGTTTTAACGTGGATTTTGTTTTACAAAAAAGAAGGAACGTACATAGGTCTAGGGTGTAGAAAAGAATATACGAGGGAAACTTTTATAGATAAAGCGATGCGACAATTGCTGGAGTTTTTTTTTTGGGAGAAAACGTGGATGCCTTCTAGAGTTTTGGCAATAGTTGAAAGTGGAGGAGATATTGGTGATGTCTATGCTAGTTCCACCTTCTGCTGTCAAGGGATAGAAGACGTGCGTAGTGTTTTAGAGTTTTTTTTTAACCGAGGAGCTTTCCAACTTTTTTCTTCCTCTAAACTTTTGCAGTAAGATAATTACTTGTCAATAATATTCACGTGTTCTTTCTTTTTGACTTGTAACTAATTTATTTTATTCTAGTCATAAGATTATATTGAAACCTTGATTGTAAATTGATTGTGAGATCGAATATTTTTATTGAATTCAATTATGCATGAATATTTAATTAATTCCTAATTTCATTGATTTTATGATGACTTTGGGTTTTATTGAATAGAGGCATATATTTAATAATCCTGAATTAATCTACTGCTAATTAAAATGGAAAATCCATAATTGTTCGTTGATTTTGATAATTGGAAATCGATATAATTTTATTTCCTCATTAAGAAGTTTAATCTATATCGTAGAATTAGTTAATCTAATTGCAATAAACCATTTGTGGAGTTTGTTTCTTAGAATTAGGTCTTTCTAGATTTTAAGGCTGTTGAAACATTATATCCTACGAGCTACCTCTGGGGCTGTTTTTCGATGAGGGAGTAATTATTTGATCTTTTCATGATTACCATAAAAGGTAAGGAAAGATTGGTTATTATAGATCTGTTCTTAATAACTAGAAACAATTTATTCATAAATATGTTGAATTACTTTTGTATCAATGATCAATTGCATTAATCACAAAGGAAATAATTTCCTTTAACTGGAAGTCTATTTTATTGAATTTCAAATCAAGTCTGTTTTATTGAATTTTAATTCAATTGATTTTTTATTTTTAATATTGCATTTTAACATAATTTCTAAACCCCTTTATTTTTTACTTAATTGTTTAAAAGAGATAATGATGCGGACCTGTTAGCTTTGGATTACATGGAAGATCTTGACCGCGGAAAGGTTTGCGGCAGGATGCGAAACAAGGCCTAAATTAGGGGCCCAATTTAGCGTTTGTTTTTAAAAAAAAGACTATTTTGCTATTTTTCTGTCTTTTATTTTCCTAATCTTATCAGGTTTCAGATTAGGGTTATTGGCCATTATAAATAGGCCTTATTGATGTTTTCTACGGATCATTATCTTATTTCATTCCAGAATTTGGCTTTGCCT
>JANZLC010000001.1:20899342-20910519 GCA_026413385.1 Erythroxylum gracilipes
CACCTGTTGATTCACCATAACAAATCCTCAAAATTCACCAACAACGTATATTACACACTGAACAATATGATATTCAACATATTGAAGCAACATCAGCGTATTCTCTGCATCTTACATTGCTCGTCAATTGGAAGGAGCGAGCAGGCATGGCACAAGAAGCCACGGGCTTAGGACACTTCTCGACTTCGACAAGGCACATACGGCAGTTGTCGGCGATGGAAAGGCGACTGTGGTAGCAGAATAGAGGAATGTCGACGCCAGTGACCTCGCACGCTTGGCAGACGGTGAAGCCCTTGGGAATTTTGACAGGATACCCACCCATAAAAACCTCGATCGCATCATCAGGGTTGGGGAAGTGGACACGTGAGCCGGCCATTGGGGTTCTGGGTGGAAGATCTGGGGTGGGCTCGGGTGCTGCAACGACAGCAGCAGCTTCCGGTGGCTGACGGTGAGAGTTGGAGAAAATGGAGCAGAGGAAGAGATGTGAACGCCAATAACCCTAGCCCTTTTTCTATAGTACTCTCTGATATTTGCAACTTTAAAGAGTATGAATTTGATAAATTTATTCAGCTTTTAATTTACAACGTTTTGTTGCTTAAACGTCGCAAATGGTATAACAAATTTGTGACGTTTACACAAAACGTCGTAAAAGATAGAATTTTTTTGTGACGTTTCCAAAACGTCGCAAAAAATACAAATAAAAAAAACGTCACAAAATCTATTAATTTGTTGTAGTGCTTATACTAAAACAATTTTATGTGCTCAACTTCCATCTAAAATTTGATACTATTAGAGACTGAATTAAAACTCAATTTCATCAGAAAATTTTATAGCCCTATTTCTCTAGTTTAATCCAAATCAAGAATCATCTCATTTGGATAACCAGAGCAAAAGTTATGGCTAAAACATCGAAGTATACTTAATGAACATGTTTCAGTTTCATTTTCCAACTTTTAACTTCCAACATTTCACATATAATAATTCTAACTTCTAAGAAAAGTTTGGGGTCCAACATGATGTGTTTAATGCAATAAAATTCGTAAAAGGATAAATACTAGTATTTCATTATATTACTAATGAGTTTATATGATAGATTTATATGTATTACATAAAATATTGATTTAAAGGTTTTAAAAAGTTTAAAGTGCTTAAATCTAAGTAGAATTAAACATTGTGAATACTTAAACACTTCAGTGAGATCACTATGTTGAGAGTTAAATTGTCTTAGTTATTTATGGGGAATAAGATTCTATAGTGAATATCTCTATAACTAAATTACATAATACTATGAATTTGTGTAAGTGAAAATAAAATATGAGATATTATATGATGTAATATTTATTTCTTCTATATACATTCCTAGTACAATAACTTGCCTTAGTTTCAATTAAATCAATTAATAAGATTATATATTAGATACAGAATGCTAATACTTTGAAAGAGTTAAAGTTTATAATTTTGGGATGTGATACTTTGTTGAAACATAAATTTTTCAAAAGGCTTTGGAATTAAATTAGATAATAGAAAGTTATGGTACCTCCAAAATATTGGATATCATCTTATAAATGCCATTAAATAAAATCCTTTTTTAATATACTTATAAGAGAATGGTTCTCAAGT
The DNA here is from genome assembly GCA_026413385.1 of Erythroxylum gracilipes. Classification (NCBI taxonomy): domain Eukaryota; kingdom Viridiplantae; phylum Streptophyta; class Magnoliopsida; order Malpighiales; family Erythroxylaceae; genus Erythroxylum; species Erythroxylum gracilipes. The sequence continues at coordinate 20,900,963 of JANZLC010000001.1, forward strand.
TAAGCAGTAAGGGTAATTTGAAATTTAAAAAGGTTCAAATCTCATGACTATATAACCAATCAGAACTAGTGCCTTTGTTTATACATTTGATGTATAGTGAAAAGGTTACAAGATGTTAAAAGATTTATTTTTATGATAAATTTAAAGAGTTTTTTTTAGATTATTGTAGATTTATATTCTATACAATAATGTTAATAGTAGTATAATTGTACTCTTTAGTGGGATTATATAGAAGACATACTTCTTATAGAGAACAAAAATTCATAATTTCAATTGTTGAAGTTACAATAGTCCAAGAATAACTCTTATTGGATATAAAAAAGGTAACAACTTAATTATGGGAATTGGATCTGTAGAGATAAGTACAAAAGTTGTTTATGTATTCTAGTACAAGTATATAAATAATGTAGTAAATGTATTTAATATTTTAAATATTTAATACTTATGAAGTATTAAACTCCATTATTCTGTAATGAGTTAATGTTTGAGTTCAAAGCTATACAAATAAAGTTTGATAAAAGTAAGTCCTAGTTAAGGTATAAATAATTAATTAAAGGTACTTTTTATCTTATACATATTTGTTAACTTAATTGATGTATAAGATAAAGTACATACAATAAATATATATTGTAAATGAAATTATGATCAAAGTATAATTATGAGATTCATGTTGTATTTATGTATTATTCCTAAATTACTCATAGTCACTACTCTATTGAGATTGAATATTAAAATAGCATAAAAAGACTAGAACACATCATGTGTTTTCCTTATAAAGGAAGTATTCAATCTTATTGGAAGTATGAAGATATTTAAACAAATATATAGGTGCTTATTAGAAACTTAAACCAATATGAGAATTTCATTTAAAGCATTACCTATATGTTTATGGAAAGTCTCGTTTTGATGATTATATAAGTGACCATTTAGTTTGAAATCTTCAAAGAATCTCATATAAGGGCTTTTACATTTTAATACTAATTATAACATATCCTTGTCAAGGGTGGCTTAAGTGGTACTCATTGGATATAGCATAATCTATATGAAGATAATTAAGATATCAATATAGGATTCACCATCTTAAAGTAATTAGGGAGAATGTTCTATTATTTTTAATTAGTACTGATTTGGAAAAATCCTTAATCAAGGTGGAATGAAACTTTGAAAATAATTTTTTAGATTTCATTAATAAAATTAATTGTTAATGAAAGAGAACTAAGATAATTGGATCAAAATATTCTATGATGAAATAATTGAATTATACTAAAAACAATTCATGCACAAAAAGATTAGTTAAAACTATTTTGACATTTCTAATATTTGAATAGTCATTATATAAATTATTTATATAGATATAAATTATTTAATTAGATAATTAAATATAAAATGAAGGAATTTAATTTATCTAATAATAATTAAGATTTAGAGTTATAATTTTTATCTATTTCCAATATGTTTAGGAGCCTAATATTTTACATATAAAGAACGATTTATGAGAGAAAAAAGTAATTTAATCAAGTTGGATTAATCGTAAATTTTGAGAAACTTTAGGACGAAAAATGAGATATTTAATAAATAAGGATCAACATGAGATATTAAATCTTATTTAGACCTAATTAATTTTGATTAAAATTTAATTGAAATTAAAACTATATTTCAATTAAATTACTAAAAGGTCTAAGGCTTATTATAAATGGGTGTACGCTCTAAAGGAGTTAGTACTCCTTGCTTATCCCTCTTCACATAATTTATGAAATTTTCTCAACTAATTAATGTAGATACTGTTAGAGGTCAAACATATATACGACCATGATACTTGCAATGAATTAATTTCAAAAATGGTTCTAGAAAACATAAAAAAGGGATCACAATTCACAATAACGTAAGAAGTATATTTCAAACTTTTATGTTTATGCATTAATCTTGTCATAGAATTTAAAGTGTTCTCGACATTTGAAAAATTAAACGAAAATTATTTTCATTTTGATTTTGCTGCAAGCAGTATAGAATCTCATCTTGATTAAAAAATTGATTAAGTTTAAACTGACCTTATGAAAATTGAGCATCTTTGCACAAAAGTGGGATAGGTGACTTACCCATTCAATGACTTCATTAATGCATTTCTTTAGACAGACTTCCTTTTATTGCCTCACCAACTAGCTAATTAGGCGTAAGCCCCTTCTACAGAGTGTGAATCATTAGAAAAGTTGTTCCATGGAAACTAGGCACTACCATGTTTCGATTAAGATGCATATAAATTATTCTTTTAACTAAATTAAGTTCTCATACTATGTCATGATGAAATTCTAGATATTGGCTATAGACTTGAGTGTAATTCACAAAGTTATTGATAACTGTGATGAACATAATTAGACATTTTCTTATTGATTTGGTTCATTTGTGTGTTGCAGGAAAGGCGGGTCCTTAATCAGTTCCAACCTTTAAAGAGACATAAAAACTGTTTTGCTTGAACATTGCTGTTTAAGCTATATATTTTGATTATTCAAATCCCATAAGTCACGGACTCTATGAACTATTACAATTTCCTTGCAAATTGCTTGTCAATTGTTGGCCTTCAGGGATGCAATGGCTCCATATGAATTCACTCATCTGCCGTTGCAGCAAAGAAGTTGCTTCGGCTTCGGGATGATACACATGAAAGACATGCGATTCACCCTCAGCTTCCTCGAGTATTACCTCTTTGGCACCTTTCTTTCTCAAGAACTCTGCATACATCATTCCCCTTTCATTTAGGAAATCCAATCCTGCCACATACACCACTACTGCAGGAAATTCATACCATTCTGCTGCAGATACATCTTGCATCTCATAATTACACCCGAAGTAATCACGATTGCTTCCTTCTGGTATACTTAATCTCCAAAACATGTCATTCATAGCAACATGCTTTGCTGCTCCATCATCCATCTCTTTATCGGTCCTTTTCTCACTTCCAAAAAAAGGATGTATCAGCAGCAATCCTTTGATCTTAACATTACAATCCCTACTCTTCATTGTTTTGATTCCTACCTGATGTGCAATGTTCCCTCCAGCACTGTCTCCAGAGAGAAATACTTGAGAAAGATCAGCTAGTTTGAGCCAAGGTTCGGAATTCATCTGGCTATAAAGCCATTCAAGTGAACTATAACAATCTTCATAAGCTATAGGAAGTCTGTTCTCCGGTGCTAGACGATAATCAACAGAGAGGATAATGAATTTGGATGCAACAGTCAAGCCTCCGAGGAACTTATGGTAACCAAACCATGTGGTTGAACCAATACAAAAGCCACCACCATGAAAATAAACCAGCACAGGAATTTGACACATGAAGTTTTGTGTGTCCGGAAGAAAAAGTCTTGCCAGCTAATTGCTTATTTCGATCAATAATAACATCCTTAAACTTATAACCATAGAGAGACTCCGTTGAGGAAGGGATTGTCTCCGGGGAAAATCTTTTAACTAAACCATCAGAAAAAACTTGCAGGAAGCCAGGCGCTTCTGCAATAATGGACATGGTTTATGGAAGAGATGGAGGAGGCGATTAAAATGATAATCAATGGCAATGTCGTGTCACCTAATATAAGATTAATGGCCAATTATCGTTAGTTTGTTGGTTGGAGGTGTATCTTTGTGTGCATGAAAGCTTGAGTAGGTTGGTCATTAGAAAGGCACTCCCTTAAAAATAAGAATTCTCTTAAAAATATATACACAATTCAAAACTGACTAGTTTAGAAAATCTTTTAGCAACAACTAGACAATTGTTTCGTTCATGGAGTCCGGATCACCTATCAAGTTCTACTCTGTCTAACTCTGTCGAGAAGAAAAAGACGTTGTCGTTCTACTTATAAAAATGGACAACTCTATTAGTGTTCCAATTTTGATAGCTTTATGAGCCAAGCTGCCAGTGAAACATCCAATTTTTGATGGCTTATTTTCTTTTGCTTCCAACACAGTATAATACAATAATAATAATAAAATTAATCTAAATTAAAATTAAATTAAAATTTTTTAATTTATAAAATAATTCAACAATTTTAACAATTTATCAAAATTTGAAAATTAATTTTTTATTTAAAAATTAAAAGGTGTCACAAAAAATCATATTTTAAAAATTAATCTTTTATCTTCAAACTTTTAATTCAAAATTAAAATTATAATTATAAAAAAGTGAAAATATGTGTCACAAATAAAATCAATTTTTAATTTTTATCTTAAAATTTTATTTTAAAAATTAAAATCTAATTAATAATAAAAATCAAAATATGTGTGTGAGACAAATGAAACCTATTTTTAATTTTTATCTTAAAATTTTATTTAAAATGTGACACATTTTGCCTTTTAGTATTTAATTTTATTTTTTACACATTTTTTAATTTTAATTTTATTTTTTTAAATAAAAATAAATAATAAATACAAAATATGTCACATTTTAAATAAATTTTAAGATAAAAATTAAAATATAAAAATCGTTTTAATTTGTATCACACACATATTTTAATTTTTTAAATAAATAAGATAAAAATTAAAAATTGATTCGCATGACATATTTTGATTTTGTTTTTCTTATTATTTTAATTTTAATTGTTTAAACAAAAATTTTAAGGTAAAAAATTAAAAATTAAAAATTGAGTTTATTTGTGTCACAGGCTAGACTATTAAGTTACAACGTGACACATATTTTGATTTTGTTCTTCTATTATTTTAATTGTAATTTTTTAAATAAAAATTTTCGAATAAAAATTTAAATCTTAAAAAAATGATAATTTATTAAAATTGTTTAATTAATTTATATATTATAAAAATAAATTAAATTTAAAAATTGACTAATCTTATTATTGTTATTGTATTAAGCTTTGTTGGAAGCAAAAGAAGATAAATCTTTAAATAGAGAGTTCGGATCTTCTATCCAAGATTAACCCGGTAAACCCTGTCTAATGTTAAAATGACATCGTTTTTGCTAAAAATTTAAGAGATGTGTCCTGATTGCGCAGTACAAGCCGCCTACAGCCGTGACAAAATTTGCACTTCTGAATTTGTATTTCAACGTTAACTATTCCACTTCTATTAATACATAATTTATTTATATAATTTATTTAGTAAATTATTTATTTATTTATTTTTCATTTATGTACATAATAAATTATTTGTCTTTATTCTAAAAGTGCTTTAATTTTTGTTTGTTTGTTTAATTCTTTTTATCTTGATGATGAGTATAAACATAAATTTTCATCCTTATTATTATTAAGAAAAAAATTAATAATAATAAGGAATTTAATAATATTATTTAATATAATCAATAAATAAAAAATTAAATAAGAATAAGAATAATAGTAAGTAGAAATTATAATTATTTGAATTTAAAGTAATTAAATTAATAAGAAAAATTAAAGAAATATAATAATTATTATTAATAATATAATTTATAATAATAATAAGGAATATAAAATTAGCAATAATAATAATTCTAAAAATAATTTATAAAATAAAAAATTATAAGGAATTAATAATAATAATAAAAATAAATAAGAAGTTTAGAACCAGATTTTTCCTTTCTTATCTTATTTCTTATTATTATTCTTATTTATTATTATTATTACTAATAAATTATTCATAATTTGTTATTTTATAAATTATTTTTAGAATTATTATTATTATTGCTAATTTTATATTATTTACTATTATTATTAATAATTATTATGTTTCTTTAATTATTTTTATTAATTTAATTGCTTTAAATTCAGATAATTATAATTTTCTTCTTACTATTATTCTTATTCTTATTTAATTAATTAATTTAAATAATACTATTAAATTCCTTATTATTATTAATTTTGTTCTTAATAATAATAAGGATAAAAATATATGTTTATACTCATCATCAAGATAAAAAGAATTAAACAAACAAACAAAAATTAAGGCACTTTTAGAATAAAGACAAATAATTAATTATGTACATAAATGAAAAATAAATAAATAAATAATTTACTTAATACATTATATAAATAAATAATGTATCAATAGAAGTGGAATAGTAGAAGTTGGAACAAAATAGTAGTAGAAGTTGAAGTAACTCCAGAGAAACACACCGTTTATATTTTTAACAAAAACGGCGCCATTTTAATCTTGGACAGAGTAGTCTTGGACAGAAGATCTGGACTTCATATGCCAAACTTGAAGACCTCACTCCCCTCTGTAACGAAGGTTCGAGAGACAGAGAGGAAAAACAAGTAAAGAACTGACTGTTTATTATTTTGTGTATTTTGTACATCAGTCAGATTTCAATATATATGTACAAGACTTAAACGAAAACAACTGTGCAGTCCAAGTTCTATATACAAACTAACTAAAACGATAGCACTTTAGTAAGTAGTAAATACACTTTAGTAAGCAGTAAATAAATGATCTTAAATAAACTATCTTAACATCCCCCCTCAAGTTAGAGGTTGGTGAACATCAACCAAATCCAACTTCGATAAAAGTGAAGCAAAGAGAGGGGCTGCCAAAGCTTTCGTAAACAAATCAACCAATTGATCTTTAGACGAAACATGAGCAAGAGCAATAAAACCCAACTTGTATTGATCACGAACCACATGACAATCAATATCAAGATGTTTAGTGCATTCATGAAACACTAGATTAGCAGTGATATGAAGAGCAGCCTTGTTATCACACCATAAAGGAATCGGAGAAGAAAAAAATTTTGCAAATCCCGTAACACATAGGAAATCCACAACTCACAAACCGTGGAAGACATACTACAATACTCAGCTTCAGCCGACGCACGAGAAACCGTAGGTTGTTTCTTAGTCTTCCAAGAAACCAAAGAAGCACCTAAAAACACACAAAAACCCGAAATAGACCGACAAGAGGTCAAACAAGAACCCCAATCAACATCACAATAAGAAACAATAGAACAAGTAGAAGAGATAGCAGGCACAGAAGAAACAGATGCAGCGGGAAAAAAACAAACCCATCATAAATTGCATTAACTGATCCATTAAGGTCAAATTAGCCAAAGCCTTAGGTGCTCCACAGGTACACTGTGTTGCTGCCCCACAAGTGCATTGTGGGACAGGCATGAGGCACCAAAGCTCATCCCACAATCTCTTCAAACCAGTAAAGTATTTAGCTACAGACATATTCCCCTGCGATGCTACACTAATCTGCCTCTGTAAGGAGTACAACAAAGGCCCATTTCTTTCCCCAAACCTCTCCATCAAATCTGGCCACAACTCTTGGGCAGAATTTGTGTAGATAAAGGGTTCAACTATATCCTTTGATACTGAATTCAATATCCAAGACCTAACCATATAGTCAGTCCTAATCCATTTAACAGATTCAATTGTGCCTGGACTAGGTTTCGGATATGTTCCATCTATAAACCTTAATTTCATCTTAGCTCCTAGGGCAATTTTAACAGACCTACTCCAACTCAAAAAATTACTCCTAGTCAGTACTGCGGTAACTAAGCTCATACCTGGATAATCCGAGCCTTGGAAATATACTTGATTTTCGTCATACATACCTCTTAATTTGGGGTCAATAGTAGATCCAGTAGACGATTCCTCTGAGACACCGTCCATCGTTGCAATTAGCACAAGCTGAAGTCGTGATCGTAAGTAGCGATTTAAACTCTCGAAACCCTAACCTCTCGATTCTTCAAAAAATAGATACTTCCTTCACCACCGAAGAAATTACAGCTATAGTGGACTACCAATGCACTCCTCCTTTCAGTATCTGGTTCCAATCAACCACCAGTAATGATCGACGTCGCGATCGTTACTGCTCTGATACCATGTAACGAAGGTTCAAGAGACAAAGAGGAAAAACAAGTAAATAACTGACTGTTTATTATTTCATGTATTTTGTACATCAGTCAGATTTCAATATATATGTACAAGACTTAAACTAAAACAATTGTACAGTCCAGGTTCTATATATAAACTAACTAAAACGACAACACTTTAGTAAGCAGTAAATACACTTTAGTAAGTAGTAAATAAACGATCTTAAATAAACTATCTTAACACCCTCAACAACCGCCACCACTTTAGCCTTTATCGATGCCTTGTTTCTTCAAACTTTAATGACCGAATGCAAAGTTGACTCCATAATTACGCCTCTTGCCCTGCAGTTCCGAGTGGCATATCCCACAGTACAGCACTTTGAATGCAACATCTGTTTCTCCTGCGGCCCTGTAGAAATTATGTCACAAGAACTAACATTGCCAATAACTCCATTCTTCAGTATGGCTTCTAAATTTATGATGTTTAAGCTTCAGACTAAACAAGAAAAGGGAACGAAAGGGAAGGTTTTTGAGAATAATCTTTATGATATATAAACAAATGGAAAGAACCTCCTGGAGAATTTGAATGGAGATAGAACTCTAGAACTGTCTCTTGCTGCCTATCTAAAGGCCTGCTTTGTTTGCATCCCCTCTTGCACTTTGATTACCATTTCTTAATTTGCTTGAACAAAAAGGAAACACCTCTCAAGTTTCAAGAATTTGCAATATGGTAAATTGTAGAGTAATTCCTGAGCTTCTGATTCTCTATTTAGCAGTTGCTAGATCCCTAGTGTATGCATGTATTTACACTCAGTGACGGAGCCAGGAATTTAAGATAGAAGGGCTCAAATAAAATATAGATTTCATAAAAATTTTCATATCAAAATTTTTTAAAGCATTTTTCATAACTGCAAAATAAAAAAATTAGTTAGAACCAATATTTACTAATTCCATAAAAATGTATATATATATATATATATATATATACTGTTCATAAGCTTCAAAAACTCATTCCCTATCACAACAACTTAGCTAAATTATTGATCAAACGATCATACATACATTCGCTAAAATATCCCTAAATCCTGTTGTGGAATAAATATTATAAAATTTGTCAATATAAAAAGTAAACATGACAGAATAGCAAAAAGTCAAGAAAAACGGTCAGACATGTTAGTCTTGCCTTACCGTCTCGTGTCAATCGCTACTTGTTACTATACAAAGATGCCACTGAAGGTGAATGGACCACCGCTCTGTACAAAGATGCCAATAAAGGTGAATGGACCACTGCTTTTAACTTTTTTAACGAAGATCCCAATTCAATAACTGTCGATGTCACTGAAAAGCCCATGACTGCTCTCCATGTCGCTATTGGTACTAATTTGTTCTTGAAATTTGTTTAAAATCTTATAGGGTTAATGTCTAATCATCTCCATGTGAAAGAAAAATTTTAAAACACCCCTCTTCATACAATCTTTCATAAATCACATTGACGGTGGCGATACGTCACACTTCTAAAAAGAGTCTTGTTCAATTATATATATATATATATATAAGAGTCCAGTGTACCATTGACCCCAAGTAGTTCCGTTAGTATTTACTAACGGAATACACTGGACTCTTTAAGAATATATACTAAGGACGAGTGGGATGGACGACCACGCGATCCATCTCACTCGTCCATTTAATCTGAAGGTCACAAAACTGCTATTTTGACACTCTCTCGAATGTTCTTTGTTATTATTCTCCTTCTTCTCCCTCTCTATTCTCT
>JANZLC010000001.1:20910619-20921940 GCA_026413385.1 Erythroxylum gracilipes
TAAAACAACCATTCTCAACTTGGTCCAGTTAGATACATACAAAATGTACTAACACATATTCATATTATGCAAATCTCTGACTGAATACAATTAAATAATTGTTCAATGAAAAACATCCAAAACTTATACTATTACTTTTGCCTGGTTAATATTATATTTCTATCAATTTCCCACTTAGACTCATAATCATGCATCTATTATTTTAACTCCCATTCCTTCCACGTGACTATCAAAAGTTTTTGCTGGTAAGCTCTTTGTAAAAGGATCAGTTAGGTTGTTTTCTGATGCAATCTTCATCACCACCACATCACCCCTTTGAACTATATCTCGTATCAGGTGATACTTCCGCTCAATATGTTTTGCCCTTTTATGACTCCGTGGCTCCTTCGAGTTTGCAACCATTCCAATATTGTCACAATAAAGAGTAATAGGCGATTGAACTACTGGAACCACTCCCAAATCCATTAGGAAGTTCCTAAGCTATACAATGATAATAAGATTACAAAGATCAAACGTAACCTTTAGCTAAACATACAATAATCTCCAGTTGTTCCTTAATGTCCTGCTGGCATTTTCCTAAGCTTTATATACCGTCAGAATCTGTCTGATCCATCATATAGTATCCACCCAAACATGTAATTCCAGGAGAATGTCAGAGTGTTTAGTGACATTTTTTTTCCTTCATATAGCGTAAATACAACAGATAAAGGTAGTTTGAAAAAAATACATTATCCTGCTTTAATCTTTTAGAAGTTCCAGAGACCTATTCCACAATCTTAAACCACTCTTTCACCATAGTATTCATTCATCAGTTGTTGAATTCTAGACCAAATAATATGGGAGAAAATAAAATGAAATTACAAATTTGAACTGATTCTAAAGAAATTTTACAAATAGGGTAAAACTGGTCAGGATTACTATTGCACCGATCTTTTGTTTTCAATATGTTTTAAATTGCTAACCATGTAGTAAAAGAAGTATTTGGAACTAAAGTCTTTCTTTAGATTAAATATACCGAGGGACTTTTTAAGCGTGTGTTCTGAAAATATGATAACATGAGTTATTAGTCAAAAGTGAGGTGGTGCTACCTAACCAAATTACTTTGTCCTATTATGAAGGATTAGGAGTATATGAAGGTAGATTCACCAAAATATCTTCTGCATCTTTGAAATTACATTTCTAATTCCCTTAAGAGATAATGGAACACACCTTGGAATGATGTGGAATTCTGAGAGCTAGAAGGGCTAACCCCTCTCTCCTATATAAAGGCCCTAAGTTTTTTTTTTGAAATTTTAATAAATTATATTACCAAAAACACCAAAAGCTACACTTTACAATCCAGCAATAGGAAAATAAAACAATTACATCCACGAATAAAAGCTCAGCCGGCAATCTCACATCATCTAAATATTCTAGCGTCCTCTCATTGCTATACTCACTTCTTCGTGCTTCCCATGTGCCATGAGTACCTCCCTTATCGAGTTGACAATGCTATCCGCTAGCTCATGTTTGTGTCGCTCTTCATTTTTATATAAACGTCAATTTCTTTCCCTCCATAAGTGATAAATCACCATTTGAAACGAGGTCCTAATAATAAGACCATCTGTCCGTCCTGAGCTAGTTTCCTGTATCACCTCTGCTACTACCACACTCCACTGATATGAGGAGGGAATTCTACCTAGCAAATGCAATTTGGTGTATTCACATTCAGAAAACAAATGATTTCTACTCTCATAGACTAATTTACACAATACACAAATAGGATTAAAACTGCCAAACCATCTATCCTTTGTTCTCAATCTATTTTAAATAGCCAACCACAAAAAAAATGCAGCTTTAAGATATAGTACCTGTTGCCACACTACCTCCGCCCATGAAACCTCTTTTGGCCTACCTCTCCCTATTGCGTGTGTTGATTTTGATGTAAAATTCCCAACATGATTGGCAGTCCAAATCCATTTGTCCTGATCGGTACAAAGCCTCACCCCATTCAAAAACGTCTCAAGAACATGGCCAAATCTGCACCTACACCATCTCTCCCTCTCCCAAACCACCCCTGCCAGTGATGCCACCTTGAAGATCCTATTTCTAAAACCAGCTAACTCATGACTCATCCAAAGAGGGCTGAAGTCTTGCCAATTATCAAACCAAAAATTCACATCTTCTCCATCACCTATTCTACACTTAATAATAGGGTACACCAAATCTCTTAATTGCAGCAAACCTTTTAGTTCAAATATCGTACCAAAATCAAGTTATGTTGCCATTATTAATAAGAATTTTGAAGTATGGCTAAATCTGCTCTCTGACTCTCATCATTTGTACCAAGCTCCACGAGTGCTCTTTACTTTCCTTTGAATTTCAGGATCTGACACTAGCAAGATATTAGGCATGCATCGACTTCATCCATAGAGCTTCCTTATTAGTGAACAACCTTCAGATTCTCTTAGCCAAAAGAATGCATATTATAGTCTAGATAGATCGAATACCAAGGCCCCCTTTTTGTTTGGGAGTGCAAAGCTCACTCCAATTAACCTTGGCACCCTTGTAATTATCAACTTTACTCAATCAGAATGTTGAATGTGTGTCATATTTCCCACATCAGAGAAATATGAAAATTGAGGAACCTCCTTAAGCTATAAAAGGATGGCTCCTTCACCTTTGTTTATCACCCAAAAACAAACAAGTCTTCTTCCCCTATAAGACTTTGTTTGTTAACTTCTCCCTCATTTGTAATTCTTCTCTTCGAAATGGTGGAGTATTTTGGTAGTGTCCGAGGAGTAGGCAAGTCCAAATCTTGTAAATTTTTTGTATTCTCTTTCTCATTGTCTATTTAAAAGATATTTTCAGCTATAGTTATTATAGTGATATATTGTGCTATTAATTACATGTCTAGGAAAATTCTAAAGAGGGGTATTTAAGTTGATTAATGTGTTGCACTGGTTCATGAAAATTGACTTGGTGTAATTAGTGATACAATCATTCACTCACCATTCACTTGTACAATAGGGTGAAAGTATTATTGGTGGAAAACAAAGTGGATTCCATAATAATTGGTAACATCAAAGTCAAGGTTTCTAAGTATGCTCTATGGTCACAGCTTAGTCTGATCTTCCACATCAGAAAAGATTTTCCTTAGGTTATTGGCATTCTGTAGTGAAGGCTATTAAATAAAAGTTAAAGTAGAGATAGCATAAATCAAAGATATGACTACACCAACCACGTCGACTACTTATACCTCATCCATTCTGGAAAGGACTGCTGTGAAAAATACAAGATTAGCAGTGGAGAGTTTTGACGTACAAGTCATTTTGACATGAGGCAAAGTGAGGTTCTAGACGTTCTCTTTCAACAAAGACTAGATATTGCCATTGAATAAGAGAAATCAGAAGGGAAGGACAAGAAAGAATGGAAGACTATCAATTATCTGACATGTGGTACAATTCTTTCGGGTCTGACTAGAGAATAGAGATATCAATTTTGCAAGGAGACCTATGCAACTAAATTATAGAAGGCATTAAAGGAAACATTTTTGAAGAAAAGCAATCAAAGCAAGCTTTACATGAATAAAAGACTGTTTCACTTCACTTATGTTTCTGGCACCACTGTGAATGATCACATCACCAACTTTAATCAATTGGCAGTTGATTTAATGAATATGGATGTAACATTTGAAGATGAAGATCTGGATTTAATGTTGTTAGGATATCTTCATAAGGAGTTTGGGTTCCTCGAAACTGTTGAGATGTGGAGCCTAATAATATATTTGAACTTTACACTAGGCCCACAATCACGGATCCAACTCCATGTTGAGTTGGCCAGGGGGTGTGGGAGGCATATATTAGAGGGCAGTTATGTCTTTTGTATTCTCCTGGGCATATAAATACATTCTATTCTCATAGTGTACCCATGTCAAAAACATTCACAATGAAATAAAACTCTAGCCGCTTGTGGACGCAACCAAAAAACATTGATGAACCATATAAATCAGTGTGTGTTTGTTATTTCCACACTTGTTCTTTGATTATTGTGATTGATTGTTCATAACAGAAACTACTCTACTTTATGGGAAGGTTAAGGTCCTCTTAGTGAAGTTTGTACTTCTTTATATAGTTATAAGCTGAGGAAGAAAGATAAGAAAGGAAGTACAATTGGAGCAGTAGAAGCATTGGTAGTCAGAGGTTGTTCACTAAACTAAAAGAAGGAAAGAAAAGGAGGTCAAAATCTAGATCAAATAAAGATGAATGGTCCTTTTTTCGAGAGGTTGGGCATTAAAAAAAGGATTGCCCAAAGCTAAAGAATCAAGGTATACCTGGTAAGGGAAAGACTGTTGTAGATTCGAATGTTGTTGAGTGTGATGATGCAGACTCATATCATTGGTTGTTAGATCCTCAATAAGTCCTTTTAGTTCATGGCTGCTAGATTCAGGCTGCAACCATTATATGTGTCCCAACTAGGATTGGTTTTTGATTATAAAGAGCTAGAAGTAGAGTTGTCTACATAATAAATGACAATCCATGCACTATAAGTGAGATTGGTTTAATTCACTTGAGGAATCACGATGGATGACGTTAGTGCATCATAACGTCACACAAAATAAACTAGACCTACAACTATAGTAGTGGTGAGTCTAGATCGATCTCACAAAGAGTGTTCAGTTAGCTTTTGAAATGAAAATAATTAGTGTTTAGGTTATGGGGGGTTTTGGTTGATTTTCAAATAAGAAAATAAAACTAAACTAAACTAGTAAAGACAAATTAAACAAAACATGCAAAAATAATGAATTTGTTTGGGACCCAGTTCTTTGGTTCAATCTCAGCCTATACCCAATTAGACATGTTTCATTGAATTGTTGTTCTTATCCCTCTCTTAGCAATGATTAATCGTAGATTAACAATAAGATTTGTTAACCCTAGTTTTTCCTTAGGTTGTATTTAATTAAGAGACGCTCATTAATTAAACCTAGCCATCGAATAACCTAGAGCAAGCTCTCTAGATTTAATTGGACATCTACATTATGAATTAGGAAAACAAATTAATCAAGGCAAGCTCGGGTCATTTAACCTAGGTTATGTTATCCATAATGATTATGACCCATTAGTCACTACAAATGAATCTCAACATAGTAATTACGAATCACATTACAATTCTAGCAATGGGTTCTTACATAAAAACAATCAAATTGAGCATTTAGTCATTCTTACACAAGACCCAAACATTAAATATAGGATAACACAATCAATTCCTAAGAGAAAGAACAACAAATAGTGAAATATATAATTAACTGGGTTATCAGTGTCGATGTCACCTCCAAACCAACGTCGGTATGTCTAGCCCTTCATGGGTCTCCCATAAATGAGAGCTTATGTCGCCCTCTTCATTCTCTCATCCAAGACCTCTTTCTTTTCCCCAAAAGAAACATAACCTTTATGCTGACAAAACAATGTTTTATACCCAAAAGTAGGGTTTTTAGGAGAGCTGTCAACTTTTCACGGGCATGATTTAGTGTGTCACGTCCATGAAACAAGTTTCACAGATGTGCACAACTTTCTCACTGCTTTTCATTTATCCTTTTCATGTGTTTAACATTTATCTCATCTTTCTTGGCATTTTCTTGTCTTCTCTTGGTTTTAATCTTCTTTTTCTTACTTTATGAAAACAAATGATTATGAACCTCTAGAAAATGACTCAAATATTGTGCTTTCAACTCACTTTCATTTTTTCGCTTTTGAATTGTAGCTAAAACCATATATGAACTAAAGTGAGTATCTTAAGCATTTTCATATCATTAATCAATAAGTGTTATGGAATAAATATGTAATCAATTAAGCACATATCAATGGAACAACCAAGATTCTGACAGGTGTTAGATATGTGTCAAGTTTGACAAAAAATCTCATTTATGTGGGAGTCTTAGAATCAAAGGGCTATTCTATGAATGAAGCAAATGGAGTAATGAAAGTCATCTTTGGTGCACTTGTGATGATGAAAGGAATTTGAGGGAATAATAACTTGTATTACTACTACAGTAATGACTACTACAGTAATGCAGTTATTGGAGCAACAACATTAGCTTCTAATGATGATCAAGAGCTAGAAGCAATCAGGCTGTGGCATATACGCTTAGGATATGCAGGTGAAAAATCCTTAAAGAATTCAATAAATTAAGGATTATTGAAAGGAGTTCGTGCCTGTAAATTAGACTTCTGTGAGCATTGTGTTAAGGGAAAACAAACAAGAGTGAAATTCAGCACTACAATCCATTATACCAAGGGTATTCTAGTTTATGTTCTCTCTGATGTATGGGAACCTTCCTAAGCAACTTCTATAGGAGGAAAGCATTACTATGTGACCTTTGGTGATGATTTCTCTGGAAGGATATAGGTGTATACAATGAAGACAAAAGATGAAGTGCTGGGAGTCTTTCTCAATTGGAAGAAAATGGTAGAGACTCAAACAGGTAGGAGGATCAAACGTCTTTAGACAGATAATGGAGGAGAGTATAGAAGTGATGCATTTATGAAAGTCTATGAAGAAGCAATTATATGGCACTTCACAGTTAGGAATACACCATAACAAAATAGGGTAGCAGAACGCATGAACCGTACATTACTGGAGAAAGTTCAGTGTATGCTAGGTTTGGGAGACAATTTTAGGCTGAGATTGTATCATATGCAAGTGACCTCATAAATTGCTTACCATCAACTATTATTGCTGCCTTTCGAAGTATGGTTTGGAAAACTTGATACAGAATATGATTCCTTATGTGTGTTTAGTTCCACTGTGTATTACCACGTTAAGGAATCAAAGTTGGATGCAAGAGCAAAGAAAGCAATTTTCATAGGAGTCACTTCTAGCGTGAAAGGATATTGTCTTTGGTGTTTAGAGATGAGGAAGAAACTCTGAAATAGGTGGAGTTTGAAAGAAGGATTATAAACCCAACAATAAATGATGAAGTAGATGTAGACACTCTTATTTTAGAAGAGGAGTTAAATGAAGAACATGTTTAAGGTCAAGAACCTCCACAACAACAACATGAATCAATTGCATTAAGTAGGCCAAAGTGAAGAATTCAAAGACCTGTTCGCTTTGATGATATAGTGGCTTACGCATCTCTAATTGCAAATGATGAAACTCCCGTCACTAATCATAAAATAGTCCAAAGTTATAAAGAAGATAAGTGGAGGATAGTTATGAATGAAGAAATGCATTCCTTTCATAAAAATCATACATGGAAGCTAGCTAGTCTACTAAAGGGAAAGAAGGAAATTGGATGCAAATGGGTATATGCAAAGAAAGAATGACTTCCTTACAAGAATGATGTCCGTTACAAAGCAATATTAGTGGCTAAAGGCTACATAGTGGGAATTGATTATAATGAATTCTTTTCTCTAGTGGTAAAACATTCCTTTATTACATTTCTATTAGCCTTGGTATCATAATTAGACTTGGAGTTAGTGTAGTGCATTTTTACATGCATATTTGGAAGAGGAAATCTATATAACTCAACCAGAGAGATTCAAGGTTGCTAGTAAGGCAAATATGGAATATAGATTAGAGAAATCATTATACAGATTGAAGCAATCTCCAAGGTAGTGGTATAAATGATTCATAAGTTCATGATGAGAGAAGTACACAAGAAGTAAATACAATCATTGTGTGTATTTGTGTCAGCTATAAGATGGATCCTACATCTATCTTCTCCTATATGTTGACGGTATGTTGATAGTTTCAAAGAATCTAAGAGGAATTGAGAGATCAAAGATTGAGTTGAATCACGAGTTTGAAATTAAGGATCTGGGTGAAGCTAAGAAGATTCTTAGCATGTAGATAAGCAGAGACAGAAAGTTGGAGAGACTGTGTTTGACTCAAAATCAATTGAAAAAGGTACTACAACATTTTGGCATGAATGAAATGTTAAAACCTATTAGTACTCTGGTTGCTCCTCATATAAAGCTTAATGCTTCCTTATATCTAAAGAAAGATGCAGAACGAGAGTATATGACAAAGGTACCATATGTAAATGCAGTTGGTAGCTTGATGTATGCTATCGTGTGTACAAGGCCTGACATTTCACAAGAAGTAGGAATCGTGAGCAGATATATGCATGATCCAGGCAAGGGCATTGGCAAGCTGTGAAATTGGATTAATGTTTGATTGGGACAAGAGAGGTGGTTATTGCTTAGTTGGATATTGTAATTCTGACTATGCTGGTGATCTAGATAAATGTAAATCAATCATTAGTTATGTGTTTATGTTTGCTAAAGGACCAATCAATTGGAAATCTATCTTACAGTCAACAGTGGCTTAGAGGCAGAGTAAAGAGGATTTTAAGGAAGCCATTTAGGTGCAATTGGGTGAGTAAAGAGGATTCACTTGTGCAATTGGGTGAAAGTATTATTGGTGAAAAACATCCTAAATTCCATAATGCATAAAAAGTTTTTAATTCTTCTTTCTACCTCCTCAATAATTCTTTCAGGAAGGAACAATTTAGCATTTCAGTGGTTATGTAAGTTTATCAACACTGAGATTATAAGTTGTAATCTTCCTGCATATAAAAGAAACTTATTTTTCCAAGCATTTATCCTGCGTTTGATAGCTTCCAGAAAAGGAAAACAGTCTACATATTTTAGCTTCTTTGAAGATATTGTAATATTAAAGAACCTTAATAGAATCTAATGATAGGTAGCCCAGATATAGAGGTTAATTGTTCTGAGCAATTGACATCAAAAGAAATGTATATTTTTCTTTCTTGAGTGTTAATTCTCAAACCTAACTAGTTGAAGAAATGTTGAGAGCTCCCATCAATATGAAGAGTTAAGTAGGATTAGCTTCATTGAATAATATAAGATCATCTTTAAAGGTTGAGTGAGTAATCTCCAATTCTTTACATTTTGTGTAGTAGATAAATCCAAGTTTTATTTTTTGATATAGCTCCTTATAACATCTTGGTAAGTACCACCATAATTAAGGTACATAAATAAAGGGATAGGGGATACCCTTGTCTAATCCCCCTAGCTCCCTTAAACATAGTAATGAGAGATCCATTGATGAGCAGGCTAAAGGAAGTAGTGGGGTAGCAATCCTAGATCCATTCAATAAATAACTCTGGGAAGCTAAATTATCTGAGACTCTTTAAAAGAAAACTCTAGTTGAGGGTATCAAAGGCCTTGAAGAAATCTACCTTCACCATATAGCTTTTGATAGAGCTTTTGGAGTTATAATCCTTAAACAATTCCTAGACCATGATAGTGTTACCCCTATTAATCTACTAGAAATGAAGGCACCTTCAGAATGATTGATCAATGTATTCAAGGTAATTTTAAGTTTATATATATCAAGAAAATGTAAGATTTATTCATTTCCCTAAGCATTCCCTTGCTAGTTAAGAACTCAAGCACTGTCTTTACCACTAACTTCCCAGTAATGCCCAAGATACTTTGAAAAAAAAGGGGCATTAAACCCATCGAAACTAAGTGATTTAAAAGGATTCATATTAAAGAGGACCTTCTTTATTTCTTGGCTAGTCACTTTCTTGATCAATTCCTATTTTATATTATAACTAAAACTATCAATAATAAATTTGTGCAAGTCTATCTTTACATTTCCTCTATTTCTCTCGAATCCTAACAACAATTTGTAAAAATTTGAAGTGATCCCTTCAATTCCTTTTTTATCAATTCATAGATATCTATCCTCCCTCTGCAAGGAAATAATTCTGTTCTGATTCCTTCTATCTAGAATATAATTATGAAAGAAATGTGTATTGGTGTCCCCATCCCTCAACCAATTCACTCTAGCTTTATATTTCATCATTAAATTATGCATAAATAAGGCAATGTTATATTCTTCTATCTTTGAGATTTCATCCTACCTAAGAGCATAGTTATAAGGAACTACATGGCATTATGCTTGAGATTTACTTAGGGCTTCTTTAACTAAGTGTATAACCAATTCATTATTTAACTTTAACTTGGAATCCTTGGCAATACCTTTTAGTCATTCCTTAACGAATTGTAGTTTCCTCGTTAATTGAAAGCACTTAGAACCATTATATTTTATATCCCGACTAGCCTCGACAACTTCTTCAAATCCATCTATGGCTAAAAAGAAATTCAAGAATCTAATAGGGCCTCTTGAAATTGCACTATTATTAAATCTCAGAACTTCCACCATAATAGATCTGAGCATACTGAAGGGTTAAAGCTTACAAAGAAATTAGGATAAAGAGGCAACCATTGTTGGTTTACTATAAACCTGTCCAATTTTTTCATGATGAGCCAACTTCCCTATTGCTTATTAGTCCAGGTAAACACATCTCCTACGAATCATAAATCCGTAACTTCTAGTTGATTAATCACTTAGCACAGTTCCTTCTTAATACCTACAACATTAACTATAGATCCCTCTACTTCTAAGTTAGTCATCATACAATTAAGCTCAATTGCTAAAATTTAGACTATATTTATAACACTTTGAACTCCCTTAAGCTCCTACTAAAGTTTAATTCTCTTAAATTTTAGGTTAGTAGCATAAATGAAAGAAATACCAAAGGGATTAGAGGACCAACTTATGCTACATGTGAAATGAATTAGTTGATGAGTGGCAAAGATGTTAGAGATTTGTAAAAATTATGAATTATAGGTTATCACCTACCATTGTAGTGATGTAAAAAATTGGAGATAGTCATCCCATTAGCCCCTAAAAATTTGAAGTTGTCTGTAAAATTAATAGGTTTTATTTTGGATTTTAATAAACCCAAAGTGACATTGTCTTATGGACTTTAACATATTCATCTAAATATATATAACCTAAAGAATGCCTTTAAATTATTTTGTCACTAAACTACAACCAACTGATTAGTTGTAGGGTATAAACTAGTAATCTCCCACTTGTACTAAGTCAATCATTTTAAGTATCATATACTACATCACCATATGAAGACCATGCTACTGTTGGGATAGTGGCTTAATAAGAGAACTTTAATAGATTCTCTGTAGTGAACATTTTTTTAAATCTTACAACTTTCATCTTAATTATCATCATAATTAAGAACAATTGCCTAAATACATCCTTGGATCTTTGATGAGTCCTTAGCTCCTTTTACATGCCTAACTACTCTAACGTTCTACAGTAGATGCTGGAGTTATGTAAATATAGTTCCCTGAAAAGTAAGTGTATTTACATGTGACTTAATCTTCTTCAGTTACAGTGTTATAATGAAAATATTTATTATTAATAACATAAAAAAGTTTGGTTTATATGATCATTACATATCTAGTCATAAGGTACAAAGATTATTTTGTAAGTCATATATATAT
>JANZLC010000001.1:20932544-20942563 GCA_026413385.1 Erythroxylum gracilipes
ATTGTGTATATATACTGTGGCTGTATCCTACAGAAGTTAAGGAAGGAAAAATTATTCCTCTCTGCTATTATTCTACAATGTCACATTCCCAACTTTACTTAACGCTTCAAACATTCCATCATACTTAGGCAACAATCCTCGATGTACATGCTTACTCGAAATCTTCATCCAAATTTGTGAGGTAAGTCTCAACAGTATCTTATCTCATACATCAACCTCTAATGGTCTCCTCCGTAAATTCGCTTGCTTCTTCGTCTGTTAAGAAGCATTTTGAAGACGATCCATCACTCGTCTAACAACTCTTGCTTCTCTATTGCGAACTTTTATGTTACAGCTTGCCATCTGTGCTTTGTTGTGCAATGTCAAGTAAAGTGAGAGATTGTTGACCCAAGACTCTCTCAATGGCTCTTCTTTTTAGCAAAAAATATGTGCAAGTTATAACAAAATTGTGCAACATAAAGTAAACTTAACCAATTATACTGACTTGCATTTACATAATGTCGTAAGTTCTCCTCCAACAAACCATTGATTATCTCAGTTTGGCCATCCCTTTGTGGCTGATTTGCTGTTGAAAACTTTAAATCGCAACCCATCATGTTGAAAAGGGACATACAGAATTGACCTATAAGCCTGGCGATTCAAATCATTAGGCCAAGCAATAGCCCCTTTTCCAACCCCATTCTGCCCGTTAAAAAAAAAAAAGATAGGAACTAGCTGTTTTGTGTGGATTACAGGGCCCATAATAAGGTTACTGTGCATGATAGGTTTCCCATTCCTGATATTGAAGAACTCTTAGATGAATTATATGGAGCCAAAATTTTCACCAAAGTTGATCTTAAATCGAGCTACCATCAAATAATGTTCTAGCATTAGGATGTGTATGATACAACATTTAGAACTCATGAGGGCCATTATGAATTTCTCGTCATGTCATTTGGGCTCACCAACTCCTTAGCGAGTTTTCAAGCGCTCATGAATTCCATTTTCAAAGGGTTGCTAAGGAGGTATGTGTTGGTATTCTTTGATGATATCCTCATTTACAGCTCTTCACAAGAGGAACATTTGTTGCACATTTATGAGGTACTAACAATTCTTACAAACATAAGTTAATTGCAAATATTAAGAAATGCAGTTTTTGTCAAAGCAAGTTGGAGTATTTGGGGCACATCATATCAAAAAGGGGGTTGCTGCTGATCTGGAGAAAGTTAGGGCCATGGATGAATGGCCAACACCACAATATCAGAACGCGTTGAAGGGTTTTCTAGGATTAACGAGATATTGTCGCATGCTTGTTTGTAATTATGGAAAGATAGCACCACCATTAACTCAATTACTCAAAAAAGACGCATTCATTTGGAGTGAGGAGGCTGATAAAGTCATCTCGCAACTTAAAGATGCCGTGAAAGTAGTGCCCATTTTAGCCTTGCCTAATTTCAAGGAGAAATTCATAGTGGAAACTAATGCTTCCAGAGTTGGGTTGGGGGCATTATTATCACAAAAAGGACGACCCCTCGGATTTTTCATCCAAGCACTTACCAGGCAGGCTAGGCTCAAGTCGTCCTATGAGAGGGAATTAATGGCTATAGTAATGGTAATCCAAAAGTAGAGACACTGTTTACTGGGGAGGCATTTTGTGGTAAAAACGAACTAGAGGAGCTTGCCTTATTTGCTTGAACAGCAGATAGTTGCACTAGAATACCAACGATGGATGCCAAGCTAATGGGATATAATTTTAAGATTCAATACCGACGGGTCAAGATAACAAGGCTGTTGATGCCCACTTAAGGGTGCAAGTTGGGGCAGCATTACATTTTATCTCGGGTCCTTTCATTATTGATTTGGACCAAATTAAAGACAAGGTGAATCAAGACTTCCAGTTGAAACAAATCCTTCAATCATTGAAAGGAGCTCCCGCCAAGCCTGGATGGTCCCTCGACCATATACAACTCTATTTTAAAAGGAAGATTGTACTCTCGAAGACCTATCCCTTAGTTCCAAAGCTGATGGAAGAATTTCATTACAGTCCAATAGGAGGCCGTGGTGGATTTCATAAGACCTATAAGAGGATTTTCGACGACTTATTTTGAGAAGGGATGAAGAATGATACTAAGCAGTTTATTGGGGAATGCCATGTATGCCAATAGCACAAGTATGATACATTGACTCTGGCAAGTTATTATAGCCCATTCCAACACCATAAGTAGTTTGGGAAGATCTCATTATGGATTTTGTGGAAGGGATGCCCAAATCTCACGGATACGACTCCATCCTCGTGGTGGTGGATAGGCCAAGCAAATACTACCACTTTATCTCCCTCAAACACCCTTATACTGCAAAGAAAGTTGCAGAGGAATTTCTGTTTTACGTAGTGAAGCTCTATGAGTTCTCTCACTCCATCATCACGAATCATGATAAGGTGTTTATGAGGAATATCTGGCTAGAACTCTTCAGATTACAACAAACAATACTGAATAGGAGTACTACTTATCATCCTCAAACCAATGCATAAAGTGAAGTTGTGAACCGATACCTAGAAACCTACCTTCGGTGCTTCGCAGGAATAAGCCAAAAGAGTGGTATGTCTGGTTAACTTGGGTAGACTATTGGGAACCAGTTGAATTAATTGAAGAGTAGTTTCCCAAATTCCAACTTGGGGACAAGGTGAAAATTCAAAGGGGTTGGGTGGTAATGAAAGGCCTCATGTTAAAAATGTTTATAAAAAGAGGGAGAAGAGCATCTCTAGGAGGCAATTTGGGTTATATTTTTAGTGCGTGTTGGTCTATTAGCAAAAATATTTTGTTTGATTCTATAAGGATGATGTGGCAAGGTAGTTACAGGATACAGGGTAAATTAAGATTGTAGGGAGGTATGGCAATAGGAGACAAAAAAGGGATTTGTGTAAAAACTCCCAACTGGGTAGGATTTGGAGGTAGCCACTTAAAGTGCTACCACACTATGAACCCCTTACTCTGATATGAATAACATTCTGCTGCTTCTATTTTGCTCATATTCATCTAAGGTCATAACAAAATCAGACCTATAAAAATAGGGAAGGTGACTCATATGCGATGCAAGTCGCACGTAAGGATAATGATCTTGATGAAAACATTCAGTGTTAATGAAGTTTAGAATAAAGAATAAAAGACAATTTTTGGAATCACTCGTATGGTTTAGCAACTAGGAATCATTTTTAGGGTTTAAAAGATTCAAAATTATATGCATCACTACTAAGTTCTTAACAATCACTTCCAGATTTAGAAATCACATATGAATCACTCTTTATAAGAGAAATTAAAAATTCTTTTTTATAACAAGTATAAATAAGTATTGGCAAACTATTACAATTATTAACTCTACTTTATCTAGTCCCAATGTCTAACTCTATATTTAAACATAGTGATTAACTTGAATTACTCTAGTAGTGCTACATGATAAAAATAAGAGAAGAAACCTAAATAAAATAAATATTGCATGATTGTAGACATTTTGGTTGTAACCTACATTAGTAAGTCTATAAGAATACCAATGCCACCAACTCCCATGGACTGCTAGTCTAAAATGTATGCATTAAGGTAATTTCCTTCGCCCAAGTCCTTTTAGAAATAACCTTTCCCATTGGAAAGATTAGACATAAAATTAATGTTTTCTTTAAACTCCCCAGCACACACCAGCTTATCAATTTTTCAAGAAACACAATAGAATAGAGAGAAGTAAACTAACTATGTATTCCAGAATATTCACAGAGATCATATAACCTCAAAAGATAAGATCATATAACCTCAAAAGATAATATATCGTCTTCTTCCCTTAATGTTGTGATTATCCTCGTCAAAATAACATTATTTGACGGGACAATCCTAAAGAAAAACTAATGTTGCATCTAGCTTATCACTCTTTGCTAACAATATCATTTTTAGCACATATCGGGAAACTTGTGATCTTGTTAGAAGTCTTCTATACAAGGATGAAATTTAACAAACTTAGAATATTCTATAACTAAACTTAAGACAGTCTCCACAAAAAAGAAAAAGAAAGAGTGATAATCAAGTAAAGAAATGCTTCCTTGAAGACCTTGATTGATTCAGTTACTTCAACAATGTTATGATGCAACAACCCTATTAATGGGAAGACATAATTGATTCTTTCTCTCAAGTTTGACTAATAGCCACAATGATAAGACTACATGCCGCCTAATGAATTCGATTATAGGATCTGTACTAGAACTTAGTAAGTTGGAATCCTTTTAAGATATGTGGAAGCAATGTGCTTAGTGTGGGAAGATCTATTACAACAGAAGATACTCTTTTTCCTATGCCAACTATAGATTAATAAAAAGAAATGGAAGACAAAGCATTCTCACAGTAAGAGAAAATGAAAAAGAAAGAACGAGTAGAGTATGATAATAGCTTTTCTTATTACTATCTTCAAAAATATTATTGATCATCTCAATTTCCACTAAATATTGCATTTAAGAATATAAAACTAATTAACATTCATATCTTGAAAAATTGTAGGAGATCAATATATGTTAGATCAAAAAGCAATCAAATACAACTTGAATCAATTGATTATCAATGACATGTGCTTGACTGCTTCCAAACAAAAAGATCACAGCAAATCTATGGCACCCCTAACAAAAGCAAATTATGAGATCAAAGAGTTTGACTGCTAATGCTTCTTTAAAACTAACTTGTACAATCTTTGAAGGAATTAACCTATACAATTATTTAGAGATGTGAAACGATTAAAAGTTGCCAAGAAGGTTAAGATTCATTGACTAAATGGATGATAAAAGATCAATGAGTACGAATCTCATTCAATAAATGGAATTACAAGGGTTGCTAACACTTGTGAACTCTAGCAACTATAATGATAAAGACTTGATTTTTCTATATAAAGAAATTATTTTCCAAAAGAATCCAAAGGAAATACTTCAAAGGAATACAAGCAAATAATTGGCTAATCAATCACATATGTAATCTTCTTTTCCTAGCACTTATTTACTTTTCATCTAAACAATTGTCCATATAACAATTTATGTACATGCATAAAATATACACAAATACACATAATTGTAAGTCTTCCATAAGTCTTCCATCTTTCAGCATTACTTAGTTTTATTTTCAAGTAACAATTTTATCTTCTCTTTCAGTTTCCATTAAGGGATCAGGAATCAAACAATATGTTACAGAAGCAAATAATATAAAAATCCTATAAAAGATTTTTAATCAAGCTAGGATTAAAAAATAGACAGGAACTTGATATAATCGCTAAATTTGGTAACGAAAGCTAAGAGGAACAAGAAATTCATTTTTTACCAACAACTTACATAGGTGACTTCAAAGTTTTAGATTCCAGACGTTGGAAAATGTCAGATACAATATCCACAGTGTTAGGAGGATTGCCATTGACGAAGGTTAGGAGAAGTAAGCCACTCCTTATAAGCTTAACCAATGAAAGAACAAAGCTCCCTTCTACAGTTGTACTTTTCTTTTCGTGTGATGAATCCTCATCTTTGGAGAGATTATCTAACATAGGTATCCAAAAGCATTACTACAAAAACTAGAACTTACTGCTCAATTTCCATCATTGGAGAGTGTACCTGCATTCTCAACAATGTTGTTGATTTCTACATCAGTAACAGGTGCAATAGATGTCTGACCTATTTCATTTATGATCAATTTCCTTCTCTTAGTGCTCGCATTTGCGTCGGAGCTTTGAACAATTTTGTTGCTATCACTATCATAGGACCTCAAATACTACAAAAGATTTCAAATTGATAGTTAGTATGACAGAGAAAACATTTTTGTCATATCTACATCTCTTTCAAGATGAACAACAAAAAGTTTCAATTTGAACCTGTATGTAAACAACATAAGCTCAGCATTTGCACAACTTAAAATGTATTTACACTAAAAATGTAAACAACATAAGCTCAGCATTTGCACAGTGACATTTAGCGATGCTAAAATCCTATTACACCTTATAAGAAATTGGGCAATGTTTGATATTAAACATGAGAGTGCATACTTCTATAATGCCGATAATTCAATAAACAATTCTTAAAAAAAGGAAAAATGAAAGAGTAAAAATATTAACAAGGTTCACACATATGGCAATTGGAAATAAGTAGAGAACAATCCTAAAGATTCATACAAATGCTAAAACTGAGGGAATTCATCTATCCTTGGATAAAGCATAACTTTGGAAATGGGGAAAAATCTTGGTTTTTTTTTCAGTAACTGGAATGATCATTGCCCCTTAATCAAGAGAAATGAGATGGCACAATTAATCCCCAAAATTCCAGTAAATGCCAGAGTGTGCTCAATTATACAGAATGGGGATTGGTGTTGCAACTTTAAAGGTTCCTCTTACCTGATAAACTAAGTACCTCAATACACTCGACTGCACAAGGAGGACAAGATCACTTGGCTAGCTAATAACAATGGATCATTCAACAATGCATCATGCTACAAAATATTTACACCTTGCTTGAAGCATGCACCCTTGTATGAGCTAATATGGAGCAAAGGGACTAAAGTCAAGACCTAGTGATCCGACAGTGCTAAGTGGAAGGGATAGGATCAGAAAAAAGGATAGATGGTTTAGGAATTATGATCCTTTTATGGGCAATTAAAAAAAACCAAGGAACTCAAACAAGATGGAACGGTCTTCAAAACTGCATTCATATCCACAATGTACTCAATTTGGAGAGAAAGAAACAATTGAATATATAAAGGTGTAGCTACTAAAAAACATCTCCTAGAAAAGAACACATTAAAATGGATCAGTGAACTCTTGCTAGGTAGAGGTATACAAAATAGTCTAAACAGTTTCACTGTAGGCATAAAAATCAAATGGAACCTTTAAATTTCAGCTACCAAGCTTATTGCAACAAACATTAGTGTCTTTTTGGATTTTGTAATCCCTTTATCATTGTAACGGTGTAATAGCTTAGCTAGTGTTAATAAAAAAAAAATTATTCATCTTTCAAAAATATATATATTAACAAGGTCATTGAGAAGAACCTTTTCAAGGATCAACATCGCTTCCTTGGTTGCACTTTTTTCCCTCTCTGACATGAAAATAAAACTTTTTAAATGATGTCAACTTCAACTTAAATAACATGGGCATAAACTTCTTTACAGGAATAAATATTCCTTCTAAGCTGGAAATTTATTATGAAACTCTTGAACACATAGTTACTAATGGACATTTAACTTTCTAAGTCAAACATGAAGCCTAGGTTGTCATCTAATTTAGACTTGTGAAGGTGAAGGAGCCTATCAAGAATAGGATGCTCACTGAAGCCTGAAGTTAACAATATTTTTGAGAAACAGTTCTAATGGTATTAAGTATCCTTATCAAACATATGTAAGGCACTAGAAAACAATAATATTAAGTATACTTTGATTGAAACTTGGTTAGTAGCTTGAAAGTTGGCGGCAACTTATTAACCCTTGCAAACTATTTTCATGTCTACACTAAAGTCCACATGTGAATATAAATAGGTAACGAGCAACTAGCATACTACATTGAAATAGGAATTCTGGTTATCATTGAATTACAATAGGTCACACAGGATATAATGGAATAAGAGCCAAAAACTGTCGCTGATCCCTTTGCATATACTATTTACGACTCTCTACAGTTTCTAGGACTGATTCAGGTTTATATTACATTCATCGCAAAACAAACTATACTCATACGTACACTCCATTTTCCTTTTTCTGTTCAATGTAATCTAGAAGAAATAATATAATAATGATACAAAAATGATTAAAGAGGAAAAGAAGACCGACTGATAGAGCAGGTAATGAGGAAGCCAGAGTGAGAATGGTGAAGAAGAGCAGAAGGAGCGTTGTAGTCGAAGCGAGGAATGCTTATGACACGGGCGTGTTGTTCCCATGGCTTCATGGTTTTTGCTTCATTTTCAGTTACTGGCTGAATTTGTGCTTCTTTTCTTTCTTCCTCTTCGCCCATTAGAATCTGTACAGAACTACAGATGAATGAATCAAACACAAAGAAGCCCTCGTAAAACCCTCTCCCCCCCACTCCCCGACGTTGAATTTAAGGCTTCGGCTTTGGACAAAGCCCAGTCTTCCTTTTTCTCCGCACTCCCCAATGTTGAATTTAAGGCTTCGGCTTTGGACAAAGCCCAGTCTTCATTTTTTCATTTTTGTTTTTCCTTCGCATCCGAAACCAGAAACCCCTCTTTTTCTTGTAAAGAAACATAAACAGATTATACAATTCAATGGAATAATAAGAGTCATAAATTGTGCCTATCCATTTATGGATATGACTCTGTTGCCACTTTGTGATTTAACTTTTTTTTACTTTATCTCATAAAACTTTAAAATTATCAAATGCCTCTTTATATTTAGTTTGTTAACTTCATAGAGTCCTTAACATTATTTACCATTAACTAAATTTTTTAAAAAGTTAAAGAATAATTAAATTAACATTATTTACCATTAACTAAATTTTTTAAAAAGTTAAAGAATAATTAAATTAAACTTTTCAATTGATGAACAACAAATAAGCTACTTTTTAGCTGATTCAAGTTTTTCAGTTGTTTTACCATTTCAAATAGTTGAAATTTTTATTTGGCAAGAAGATGAATAATTAGTGGATTATTCCAAACCGCTGAATTTAGAAAAGCTCCAAAATAGCAACGTTTTTAGTAGTGTTTTTATCTTTATAAGCTACATTAACTAATTTTTGCAAGTCAATTTATGCTTAAAATTAATTAATTACGCTATAATGTAGCATAACTAATGTAGCTACAAGTATGACATTGTAGCAAAATTAATTATTATGAATAGTGTCATGCATCGCACTATGTTATGCTTATGAGTTATGCACGAAACATTTGTAAATCTTTTGCAAAATTTAATTTTTGTTCAATTTTTTATTATTGTTAAAATTCTAATTTTTGTAAAATCAAATATTTAATCGTGACCTTATAAATTTTTTTAAGTCATGTCCTTATAAGTCATTTTTAATTTATTAAATAATAAAATTCATACATATTATATGAAAAACTACGAGCTACATCATTCATATTAATAGAAAATTTAACATTGGATTATTATTATTATTATTATTATTATTATTATTATAAACTTAATTTTGTAAAATTAAATATCTAAATTCTAAATTCTTATAAGAATATTCAACAAAGTACTAAGAAATATAATATTCATACCTTTATAATTTTTTTAAAAAACTATGTCCTCATAAGTCATTTTACACATCAATAGATTGTAAGAGATTTTGCACATCATAAGTCATAAGGAACATTGTTGTGGTGTAGGTTAGCCCTTTTGGTTTAGGTAAGAGATTTGCAGCATGGGCAATCTCTAGATTTGTACATAACTTTTACTTTTTTATATAAATTAATGATTTACTTAAAAAATAGATAATTTTACCAAACATCTTTAATAAATAGCTAATGTTATCCGCTAGTCAAATCAGCCAATATAATCAGCTATCAGCTAACCACTAATAAAATCAGCTAACAGCTAATTCAATCCGTTGATTGTCAAACAAGGCAATACCACTGATAAAATCAGCTAATAGCTAATGCAATCTGTTGTTTGTCAAACACGGCAATAAGTTTGCAAGAATAGGACTTGTCCTGAGTTTTATAACCAATAAAGCACTTTCTGCCTATTTAGTTCACCTGCTAGAATAGATAGAGAATAGAATTGTTATTCTTAAGAATTGAATGAAATGAGTATTATTTTGTTTGGTTTATTCCTAAATAATTTTTATGTCAATGTTTGTTTTGAAAACATAAATTAACAAAGGAATAACTAACAAAAAGAACAAAATATCAATTATAATCCTCATTAATTATATCGTCGTCGTCATTGTCGTCGTCGTCATCGTCGTCGCGTCGTCATCATCGTCATCATTATTATTATTACTATTATTATTTTCTTCTTCTTCTTCTTCTTCTTCTTCTTCTTCTTCTTCTTCTTATTATTATTATTATTATTATTATTATTATTATT
>JANZLC010000001.1:20964824-20982754 GCA_026413385.1 Erythroxylum gracilipes
TGTGAAAAATATATGTTGTCTACTTGTCTTTGCACTAGACATTATGATTTTTATTATTCCAATTTTATAGTTTTTTTAAGACATACAAATCAAAATCTTGACTTATTATTATTAAGTTAATTTTGATTTAGAGCGTTCGCAAAAATTTGCTCTCCATATTCTCAATTTAGAAGTTATATTTTTATATGTTATACAACCGGATGGATATCCAAAAACTCGAATAATCCAATGGATTTGGATATGAGTAGTAAATCGTAAAAACTAATGGATATGGATATGGATATAGGTTGAGTCATAAAAAATGGATATGAATATGGGTTGAGTAAAACCCGAATCGAACCCTACCCATTGACATCCCTACATCCAATCAACCAACCACTAAGTGTTAAGAAATTTTGGGTTGTTAACCTCTACAACTTTTTTCAAATTTTTGGCAAAACACAAACGCAATGAGAATAATTATAAGAGAAGTGTCACGTGTAGGAGAAAAATGACACAGTAAGACACACCAACTAGAAATAGTTGAGAGAAAGATGAAGAAGGAAGAGGTTGTTTCGTTGGTGTTTTCTAATTTTCCAAATGTTATCTTTTATAAAGCTTAATAGTTATGGACTGGGCTGTTTTATTTTGTAGGCTTTACAGAAACTAAAATCAAGGTGTGAGAAACAAAAACCTCAAAACAATGTCAAGCTAGGAACAAAAGTTACCAGTGCATTACCCAAAGTCCGTTTCAGAATATGGACAATTTGAGTGCTGGAGGTTTTAAGGTGTGTATGTAAATTCTAATAAGTGTCTTTGGGTTTTATTTTATAGCACAAATGATTAAAAAGCCCTAACCAGAAAATTCTTTGAATATAATAATACCGAAAAAGAGTGCTTTTTTGAGAGAGGCGGTTGAAGATTTATCCAACAACCTCGGGACTCAGATGGGGCGTACAAGGGGAAAAAATTCCGCAAGCAGATATTTCTCTAATAGTGTATATTTATCGCTAACCACAAAGACCAATGTGTAGCTCGCAGAAGCAAAATCGTTACAAGCCAATCCAAAGCACTCAACAACCTTATCGCACATTACCGAT
This sequence comes from Erythroxylum gracilipes, assembly GCA_026413385.1. NCBI lineage: Eukaryota > Viridiplantae > Streptophyta > Magnoliopsida > Malpighiales > Erythroxylaceae > Erythroxylum > Erythroxylum gracilipes. The sequence continues at coordinate 20,965,904 of JANZLC010000001.1, forward strand.
TGCGTAGCTTATCACAGAATCAAGAACTCTCATGTATTCCGTCTTTTCTTGAACAAAGACGACAATGGTTATTGAAGTTTAGAGTAGGCTCAACGACGAAGAGGTGTGGTGCATGGGTGTTGCTGGCAATCACGCTGAAAGGAGGATGAACAGGAAAGTCCAGATGAAATTAATAGTAAATCTAAATACACAATAACTCTCTGAGTTTGATTCCTAGATGCTCACGCACGGAGAACCAAAAGTGCGGGAATCAATTCTATGGGGCAAACGAAGGGAGTATTCTGGGCTCTAACGTCTCTTAACGACAAAGTCGTGGGCAGACGTCAGGCGAAGGCAACGATGTTTCGAAGTTACTCGTTGTCCAAAAGGAGAGAGCCTTCATGAATGGAGCAAACCGCCATCTGTTTGAGTAAAGCTAAATACGGATGTCGCATGCAATCGCTTCAAGTGCTCAGCTATAGTTGGCCTTATATGAGATAGGGACGGCAATTGGTTAGGAGGATTTTCACATAATCTCGGATGGTACGATAAGTTGTCTGCAGAACTTTGGGAAGTTTTTACAGGACTGTCACTCTCCTAGGACCTAGGCTTCCACCAGCTAATACTAAAGGTGGATTCTCTCGCGGTGCACCATATTATCTCTCTTCCTTGGACAACCGCTCCACCGCTCTCAACCACATTGTCACGAATATTTACAAACTGTTCACGCAAAATTAGTCAGTTATTTATCGACATGTTTATCGAAAAAATAACAGATACATCAGACTAGATTGTCACTCACACAGAACATTTTGAGTCACATTTTTCAATACTACACTTATAAGGTGCCAATGTATCCTTTTAAAGGATATGTCAAGAATCTGTTTCTCGTATTTGTTTTGTAATAAAAAAATATATGACTAAGATTATACACAAAGATAAGATTTAATTTATAGTTTCTAGATTTGACATAAGAATAAAATTAATTATATATAACAATAGGATTTATAATTCATTATTTTAAAAATTTATGTTGAACTATAATGTCTTATATATAAATGAATTAATGTGAATCTAATTCAGTTTTTCGTCAAATTCATAGATTAAAATCAAATGAATAATAATAATTCATGAAGAGTGATTCATAAAAGGACTTAAACAACAATAAATTTACTTGAAAGAAAGAGAGATTAGAAAGTTATTCCAAATATATAAAAACAAAAGTTTAAATTAAAATATAATACATGTATATAAATTAGTCCAATTACTCCCTAAAAAACTAGGGTATAAAATCCTTTTCGTTCTAGCTCAAAAACTCTAATCTATTTCGTTCTCTCGCTCATTACTTGCATATTGTCATTTTGCAATCAGTTAATCAAGTGATCAAAGGGGCTTCGCCGAAATGGACGATCAAAAGTTAAAAGTGAACTGGATTTCAATCTTTATGATATTTGCATTACGTTTTAATAGAACAGATCAAAAAATATTCTGTAACCTCTCAAAATGTCTGTGTTTATCTGCGACTGTGAAAGCAAGGACTATTACTTGAAGATCTATTAACATAATAAGCCAAGTGCTTCATTCAGATAGCTATCCCCCCATGTCCGGATGGTGTAAAACCAGGCAAAATCTTTCAAGTTTGAATCACCGTTTAAAGGGAGAGGCGTATTGTAGGCCATCACTATTTGAGGCAATGAAAGATGATCTAGCAGTAGATAATCTGAATTTTCTTGTTGAATTTTTCCTACTATGCACAAATGTTTGACATACCAAATTGAATTGTCTATTGAGTTTTCGATGCTTCATGATCATCCGGATGAGAAGGAATTCTGCTGACAAGCCATACAAGCACTACACCGATAAGAGCACCTGAGAGATGTGCAATATGGTTCACACTCTGTGTTGGATGGCCTCCACGATATGTGCCCGACAATGCAGCTGAAGCTTGAGCTGCCTCCATTACCTGCAGCAACAAGAAACATATAAAAATTTGCAGTACTTTAAGCAAGATTCCGAAAGACACTAGATTAAGATTCTGATTTAAATTGAAATGTTCATGTTCATGAATGAGAATGCAACAAAGGAGTAAATGGGCAATCAAAATTCAAAATGATCATACATTTCCATTACTTGTATTCAGAAAGTAGTATTCTTTGCATCATTTCAAAATCCAATATTGATAATACTTGGAGCCCATACTCTTCTTCCTTCTAGGCATTTTCAGAAGAACATTTCAAAAGGCCTAACCTTCTACAGGCCTAAAAAGTTTGATTGTTCTAAATAAGAGAAGAATTTACCTTCTCTATAACAAATTGACCCAATATAAGAACTTCAAGGATCTTTCTCCAGTCCCATGTTATCTACAAGCGATAAAAAGTGGTTAAAAATTAGACTTATTGATCTCATACACATACTAGCTGATATACAATTGAAAGTACCTTCACAAGAACACTGATCGCAAACAATCCAAAAACTGCACCAGAGGCTCCAACAGAAATGGAATTTCTTGGTAAAACTAACCATGAAATGAGGTTTGCACCTACACCAGTAAAAATATACGAAAGCCAGAGTGCAAAATTTCCTTCCTCTTCTTCAACAAGCTTCCCTGGTAGAAAGAATGTCATGATCAATTGTCACATTAATGAGACATCCAGAACCTTGTCCATTCTCTAATCAACTAGCATAATCAAATCCTCACCAAAGATGTACAAGAAGAAAAGATTGCTGGAAAGATGTCCCCTGAAGAAAAAGTTTCAAAGTAAGAAATAAAAATCAATGACTAATGTATGACAAAAGAATTAGCTTTTCTGTAGGTTCTATCCACCCAGTAAAAGATATTGAAGATTGACGTTTTATCACCCTAGACAGAATGAAGATCTCACCAGTTAGCGTGGCAGAATGTCGCTGTGACAAACTGGTACCAAGCTGGCCAATTGTGATACAAATACAGAGTCTTGATGCCGCGAACCTTTACCAAACTAGTGTCAGCTTCATTATCTCAAGTGAAAAACTATACCAGATTTTATCAGCAGAGAAAGGAACGTTTTCTATAACGCATGCAAGTCATCATCCGGTGAAAGCCCATTTTGTTAATTTTCCTCAGCAAACTGTGCCATGGTACAAACACAATGTCTACCATGTAGCACCAAGTTACTCGAAACTAGCGTTGCTTTAACTTAACATAAGCAAATTCTGAATGCTCTCGTGCCGCTTCCATACACATATGTATCAAGTTTGCTCTCAAAATTCTGCTTTTGGCCAGAGGTTTCGAAATCCGAAAACCTAAACGTCTTCATGTCTCATTTTCTCTCACGTGATAAATTGTCAAGAACAAGAAGGGAAGATATTTGAGGTAACAAATACCTGAAAAAAATGATCAGCTACAAATATTCCAAGATTGAGAAGTATAATCCAGAATACGCCATTCACCTGCTTTTCAGGTTTCTTTCTGCTTCCAGGCTTATCAAGTTCAAGGTGATGCATGATATCTATCACAAAAGTAGAGATATAAGTCCTTTAACCTGTACTCGTATCTTTTCTCTAGACCCAATGTTCCCAAGCCTAAATTCATTAGCTAGAAAGTAAAGAAGACTTACAAAAAAAGGGTATTATTAACTCCCGCTACCTTGAACAAATGCAGGCACAAGTTTGTCTACGAGTCTAACTTCCTTGAAAACATAATGAGTTACAAGCCCCAAAGGCTAAAGACAGTCTCTAAAGCCATTTCCTAGGATTTAGAAACAAGCTGGGTACGAAGCCAACCATAAAGTGTCTTGGTCACTTACGCACCAACTGATCGTTAAATTTCCCATGAAAGAAATGGAGAAAAAAAAATCGCTGAGATAACAAACTTAAAAAATTGTCCTACACCAGAGTGATAAGCGTGAAAATTCACCTGAATTATTCATCCTACACAAGAGCCGCCTTTGAGCAGGTAGAGAAGAAAAGAAACAAGAAGTGAGTGGTCGGGCGTGTTTTGGGAGAGAACCCAGGAGATTAAAATTGGTGAAATGGACATGATAAGCAATAATAGGAGTTTGCGGTAAGGAACTGCGAGGTCTGAGGCTGTGTAGTTGGTGCAACAGAAGCTGCGCCATTCACTACTTTTGTTTAGGACAGAATCGCTAAGAAAAGAGGATTTTCCTGGCTAAAAGCTTAACGATGAGCGCAGGTTGGATTCAAGACCGGCAACCGCGGACCAGCCTTCACATTCGATTTGATAATGTGATTTGGTTTATTTGTTGTTTTTGTAGTATCTAGCCCAAAGGTTAAATACATGAAATGGGCTAACGCTTGCACTTTACTAATGGCAGGCCTACGTCAGGGACACCAGCGACTCTACATTACTAATCATTAGGCCGAACATCCTTCGGCCTGGCACAGAAGAGAACTACGCCAACGCCTATTACCTTCCGTCATCTTTTTAATCTATTATATATTTCGAAGAAATAATTGATAATTATCCCAGGTTAAGGTAGACTTCACCTTCTCCAATGATTCAGTAGGTAAGAATATATAAAAGTTAGTAGAAAATAAGTTTATTTATTGGCAAAAGTACTTTAGAAGTTATCAATTCATCTATAGAATATCTAAAACCAATGATCTAATCTATATTGCTCATCTTATATGACATTAAACATGGGATCTACGTATATCATTTTTTATTACTTTATGAATAGATAATCGAGTTGTGTCTTGTTCAATAAATTGAGTCTTATATTCTTTGATTTGGGTTGTAATCAAGTATACTTCTTATGATTTTGGAGAATCTCTGTGAGAAGTAGTATTGCTTGATTCCCATTCTTGCAAAATCGAAAAAACATAGTGCCAATAAAGTCTGTGAGAAGTATTATTGGGGCTTTTCTTAAAAGCTTCAAATTTGAGCTTTTGAGAAAGCTGTATTTCAGCTTTTAAAAAAGTTGTTTCTATTCTCAAAGTGTTTTTAAAGGGTCCAGTCAAACACCTACTTTTTCTTCAAAATAGCTTTTGCTGTAGCAAAAAGTGCTTTTGAACTCTCCAAAAGCTGATCCAAACACACACTTAGTATTATTGTTTATCTAACCCCCCGAGCCAGCATTTGTTTGGCTGTCCATTGTATTTTGTATTTAAGTTTATGCTCTAAATGCTTTACTCTTATGGAAATATGCATTTATCTATTTCGTCTATAATGATTCTTTGTCTATCATAGGCTTTTATAACCTCTAGGGTTACAAAAAAAAAAATTGATTACTTTGATTAATTTAACCTCATTCCACCTTCTTCCATTTTTGTACAAATATTCGACCATTTGACCTTGACACTTATGAAATTATCACCTTTACTATTTTAGAAAAAGTTTTTATGAAGTTTTTAATGATTTTGATCAACTCTTTAAGTCAATGGAGGTGCAAGGTCTATTATATTTGCTTCTTGCTAAGGTCAGCTTGGACTAGAATCTCCTATTCTACTGATAACATAACTTCTTATAAGCTTGATCTATAAGAGATAGACAATAAGTTTATTTAGAACTTTTTGAGGTGATTGTTATACCTAGATTTTTAAAAAGGCAAATTATCTTGAATGAACTCTGTTAAAGCAAATATTTGCTCACCTGACATTAAGGAACTTGAAGATATTAGAATGTAGCTTTTGCTATTATTAGCAACGAGAACTAAGCATCTTCTAAAAACATTGAAAGACATAGTTAGGATTTAAATAAACTCATAGTTGGCACCATAAACTAGTATGAAGTCATCAGCAAAAGAAAGGCTAAAAATCTTATGGATCTTTATTGGAAACAAAAGGGATGGTGAATTAATTGTTGATAAATTTAAACAATTATTTCTCATATAATGAATGCAATTGAAAAATAATCAAGATATGTTGGAAAATAGATTATGTAAATCAATAACATAATTAAATAATAATTTAAAAAGTGTAGGGAAGAAGAAACGTGTACTAATTTAAAGTTATTCGACAAACTTTTCTTGCCTATATCCACTTACCAAGACACTTCTAGAAATTTTTACTATGTTTTTTCTTTCAACTAGGAGAAGAGGAACCTTATTATAATAATCTTATTCTCCATTAATAAAGAGCAACTCTTCTTATAATCTTTCTCTAAAGTGAAGAGTAATCCCACCCACAAAAGAATTTACAACTCAAAAGATATTGCTTGATCACTTCTATAACCTTAAAGGCTCACTCACTTAAAATGCTTTGAAAACCTCTTAAAATGTGTATGCAAGACACCAAAAAATTTCTCATGTCTAAACATATGAAACTATATGTTTATCACTGTTGGGGGAAAAACTAGCTGATATAAAAAATAACTAATCATTGGCAATGACTATTTTTTATACATTGGTTAACCACTATTGCATATTGGTTGACGGATGTAATAGCTGTTGGAATATTAGTTGACCATTACGACATATTGGTGGACTAGTGTAGCACATTGCTTAACTAATGTATTGTCTTATATTTTTACAAATCCCAAGTACATAAGTTTTAACAACTTGAGCATTTATTATTCAACTACTAACCTATATAAGTAAACAAATACACCTAAAATCATGATTCCAACATCTTTGAATGCTCAAATTTATTGTTCTTGATGTAAAAATGACTTAGAAACTTCTCTAAATGTATTTTAAAGTATGTTTTAAGGATACATGGTTTTCTTTGAAATCAAAACTTTAGTTCCTCTCATTGATTGGAAAGATTCATGCAATAAGTTAAAATAAAGATGTGTTTATGTATAATGAGCCTTTAAAATATCAACGTGACCAAGTATGAAGTGCAATAAATATTACATATTCATTTATAGCATTGTTGTACCTTGTTCTTTCTTACTTTTGATTTTGTTCTTCACTTATGAACTTACTTGGTTTAACAATCATCCTTTAATTCCTTTTTCTTCTAATGACTCTGTCATCTCCATACCTTGATCAGACAAAACTATTAGGAGGGCAATCCTCTCCTTAACCTTCAACCCCTCTCCCTACTTCTGAGAAACTTGGCTTTGAGATGCCCCTTTAGCCCTCCCCTTTCCAAATCTTTTTCGCACCAGCCTTAACCGATGCTACCTGCTCACCAACTACTACTATTGCCTCTTGTTCTTCCATTCTAGCTCCTTATAACACACCTATACCTTATGTTTCTTTTTTCAATCTATAAGGCTCCTTGCTATTACATCCTGCTCTAGGTTTAAAAAAAAACTTGGCCACATGTTATAGGACATAGGTCCACTAACACTAAGCTCTCTTTCATCCCTGATTCCTGCGAGAATGGTCAAGGTATCATCTACTAATGATGTGATTTAAGTTTTAACTACAAGCATACAATATAGCTGCAACTAGCACTGACAAGAACAGGTCAATCTTATGAGGACTAAAATTACTACGTCTTTTTATTATCCAGCATTTAAAAAAACTATATTGATGATAATTAGTCAAATTCAAAATTAAAACCATAAACCAAAATAAATCAACATAATTGATTAACTAGAACAAAGATTAAACTAAGAAATAATTAAACAAGGTAGTGGTACCTAGATTTTTAATCATTGTAGGGCTTCTTAAGCAATCATAATTTAACTAATAAATTTATTCTATGGCTTATTGGACCATAGAAATTTCTCAATTATGTTAATATCTTTCTCAAGACTGTTAGCATCTAATCCTAAGTTAATTAATTGAAATCTATTTCTAATTAAAACTACTAGAATTGCATAATTAATTTATGAATTTCACAAGTAGGTTTGATCTTAATTCAGAAGATTTACGTCGACCTATCTCTAAGTTTACACACAACTCATTTCAATTATGCTAGATATATTCATACAAAGGATTGTTGAATCTTAATTACATGAGATCACATAGGATTTAATAAGCCAACAATATTAATTCAAAAATAACAAAGAACATATAATTGAATCTCAATGAAGCTTAAAAAAATTAAATTAAACTAAATTTACTACAAGGTCTATCTAGAGGTTCATCTAATCTAAGTACCAATAAAGGTCTAGTTCTTAATAATAGAAGAAATAGTATTAAAATAAAATAAAACTAGAAAATCAAAAGAATTACATTGAAATCCCTTATACTCGTTATGAAATCCACTTTAGATAAGTGGAAATCCACTTTAAATGTGTCCCCTTACTTGTTCTTCATTCTCATAAGCCATCAATTTGTGTTTCTCGAGCCTTCCTATTTATGTTTCCTCTTAATTTCACCTTTTATAGCTTAAAAATTAGGGTTTTGGGTGGTACATAGTCTCCTACATGAGCATTTATGATGGTGGTGTTGATTAGAAATCACAAAATTCTTGAATCTAGCATGAACACAAGCTTAAAATGTGCACATTGGCATAAGACATGGGCATTTCCGTATGACACGAACATGTTTAGTGACCATGTAAGTCTTTGGAACCATGTTACCATCAATATAGGTGTGTTGATATCGACATAAGTGTGTCCAGAGACTATGTACATTTTTAACTTCTTCATAAATTGCTCAAAATGGCTATAAGTTACCCCAAACTTGTCCCAATTAATTTCTTTTGCTTTGAGTATGTGAGTTATAACCTAAAATCATAATAGAAAAAAGAAGAATAAACTAAACATGGGACTAAAAATATATGACTAAATTAGCACTTATTGTACTCTCCTACACTTGAACCTTTGTCTGTCCTTAAGCAAAACAATTTCATTACTCTTAAATTAATAAGAAATAACTTTGGGAAATCATTAAACAAATCGAAAATACCCATCAAGATTCTCCATTATTCATTTAATTGCAAAGTTTATTTAATTGTCAAGCAATTTTATTTTCATCAAATTATAAATCTATCCAATTCACTCTAAAATTCTTAAAATTTCAACTCAATTCATACCGTTCCACTTAATGCATAAAGTGAACATATATGAGAAAAATGATAAAAACTTCAAACATTTTTTTCATACACTTACTTACAATAAAACATTAAGTTTAAATAACATAGGAGCATTTAGAAGCTTATTTGAAAAGTCATGTGGCCTTATAATGTAAAAATAAACATATTATCTTGAATCCAATCACTCAACTAAGGCACTATCTGTAATGGCTACTAGCACCACTCTTTAATTTAATCTTTTCGTTAGTATAAAATTGGCAAAATGAAATTATTTATCTACTATTATCTTTATCTTTTTTAATATATGGGGTTAAATTGCTTAAAAATAATTCTTATTTAACTTAATTTATGTGCAAATTATACATCAAGTACCATAATGCAAATCAAGTATTCATTCTCAAAATTAATGAACTAAATTGAAATCAACTTAATCATCAAAACTCACAATTATTTGCCTAAACAACTCAAATTGCAACCATAACCAAACTCATAATGAATCATTTTGATCAACATCTTCTTTAAAAAAAATTATTGAACTATTAACAAAATTAACTTGATTGCTAAATTGCTTCCCTATACTTAAGTTATACATTGTCCTCAATATACAAATCATGTAGGTCAATGAGAAATATGGAAAATAATAGTAGGAGGTAAGGATAACTAGCAATCCCCTGATAGTAAAAGATTTGCAACCTTATCTAATGATGTTACATCCATCTAGTATTGTCTTCTCTACTTTAACGTAAGGGGTGACATAGCCTTTATAACCTATGGAACTCTATCAAATCTTAAGTAAAAAAATTAGGATAATAAAATTAAGATTATAAAATAATTAAAATACTAATGAAAATCTTATAAACTACTCAAACAAAACACCAACACCTAATTGTTTGTGTTATCTCTCAATTAGCACTTGTTTATGAGTCTTTTAACTGGACTTCTTATTAAGTCCTTCTTCCACCTTGATTTATAATTAGTAGCTTGATTCCACCCATTTTCCCATGTAAGATAATAAAGACAAAAGGTATCAAATTAATAAAACCAAGTAAATCCACTAATGTCCTTTTTAGTAACAAACTATAGATATAACAAGGAATAATAAACCCCCTGGATCTTCAATTGACTCTAAATTTTGTTTTGTCAGAATTAGGAACCATTTGTACTTAAGATGACTATTGTAATTCATCAATAACGTCTTTGTTTGGCTCCTTCTCTTCATATTCCTCTGTCTCCTCTTCCTTCTCTTTGTAACACTAGCTTCCTCTTTTTTTTAACTTCTAGCTTCTCTCCACTCCATAAAGTTATTGTATACACATGTTCCCTTAAATCTAGTATGTATCTATATAGAACTCCTAGTTCTTTAGTTTTATAGAGGCATTCCTCAATTGAAGTAACAAATTTTAAAGGCAACCTTAAGATATTGATACTCCTCTTTTTGTTGTTATTGTATAAATCTGAATGAAGCATAATTGTTCCATGCAAAGTTGTAATAACTGCTCCACTATAGATTATAAATACTATTATATGGGGTATCTTGAGGCTTATTCTCCACGTAAATTGGATGCTCCCATATATAACATGGTACTTGACATTCATGACTACGATAGTTACCCCAAAAAATATCACAACACGTCATGGATATCGGTTGAGCCTTTAGATACATATCACTGTGCCTCTCATTCTAAGCTTCCAAAGCTGCCATAAGTGATGACATACCATAATCCCCTTGAGAATGTGATCCTTACTATCCTTCCATTGTATTTAGTGGCCATAATAATAAGTCCTAAATCATGAAAATAGACCACAAACACAAATTCAAGAAAGAGAGCTCTAAAGATAAATTTATACATAAGATATAAAAAGGAAGAAAAATAATGGCTAGATTAATAGAAATCAAGTTTTCCTAATATCATATTCTTTGGCAATGTCACCAAAAAATTAATAATGTGATTTAGTTTTAACCAAAATCGCATAATCTAGTTATAACTAGTAATGACAAGTACGAGTTGATCCCATGAGGACTAGAATTACTAATACTTACTGTCTTTCTATTATGTAGTATAACAAACTTATGGTGATGATAATTGATCAAATTCAAAATTAAAACAATGACCTAAAATAAATTAGCTCAATTGACTAACTAAAACAAAGATTAAACTAAGAAACAATTAAAGAAGGTAGTGATACCTGGAATTCGAATCCCTCTAGGACTTCTCAAGTAATCATGTGATGTGCGTTGAGCAGACCATTAAATAAAACCTAACTTTGTATGACTAAATTTGTAGTTGTGTTGAGAAAGAATCATATCCATAAAGAGTTTGTGCCTAACTTTATAATGAACAAACCAATGTTTAGTATAGGGGGTCTTGATTAATTTAATTAAAAAATATAAAACTAACTATTGAAGGTAACTCAAATTAATGAGTAAAAAATTGCTAAAATTAAGTTATAAATATTTTTTTATATTTCAAAATTTTTCTAAACATCAAATTTTGTTTGTAGGCTTGTATCATTCGGATATTCTTTCCATTTTTATGATGTATCTGTAGAGTTATTTTCAAATCAACTGTTATTGTAAATGGTACAAATCTAAATGGTGTTTTTTAATTAGATTTGCAAAATATTGCTTGTTATAATGCAACAAATACACATGCCAGAATTAAAAGATTTGTTAAAAATGAAGCTTCTTCTATGTTAAGGAAATAGAGATGCGATCTCCATGGAGAGAATCAAAAGACTAAAAAAGAATGGAGTACTTAGTACTCTAGATTTTACTAATTTTGATACCTATGTGGATAGTATAAAAAGAAACTAAACAGATAAGACATAGAAAAGTACCCATAGAAGTTCAACCATGTTGGAGGTCATACATACGAATATTTATAGTCAAGATATAGTCTTGTATGGTCATAAATACTTCATCTTATTTACAAATGATTACTCACAATATATGTATCTCTACCTAATTCATAATAAAAATGAAGCATTAGGCCTCTTTAAAGCTTTAAAGGCAAAAGTAGAGAAACAATGTTGTAAGCATATTAAAATTGTGAGATTAGATAAAGGTGGAGGATATTATGGTAAATATACTGATAATAGATAATCACTAGTCCATTTATGGAATTTCTTTCAAAAATGGGATATTAGCCTAATATACTATGCCTAGTTATCTAAATTAAAATGGTATGGCTGAAAGAAGAAATCAAACTTTACTGGACATGGAACAGAGCATGCTAAATAGCTCTAAGCTTCCTAAGTCCTTGTGGACCGAAGCTCTTATAACAGTAGTGTATATATCTTAAACTAGATTCCAATAAAGGCGGTGTAACAAATGCTTTTTAAATTATTTAAAGGTTAGAAACCAAGTTTCTCATCTAAAATAAAAGTTTACAATCCGTAAGAGAAGAAATTAGATCCAATGACCATCAGCTAGTATTTTGTTGAATATCTCGAAAGGTACAAAGGATATCAATTTTCGTGCCCATCACATCACACTAGAATTATAGAATCAAGAAATGTGAAATTTCTTGAGAATGATTAGTGGGAAGGATCAATTCCATGATATAATTTTTGAGAAGGAACATTCAGGTATTAAACCTTCCACTTCAGGTGCTAAAATAGTTATTGTTCATAATGTCTCTTAAGTTTAATTGGATGTTTTGTAACCAACTATTGAAACTCAATAAGTTGTGAATGTTAATCAAGAAATTCCATAAGATGCTAAAAATACAATAGATCCATTTGTTCAAGAATCAAGTGAAAATGGTGAACATCCTGTTCCCAGTGACAATGCTGAGATAGCATTGAGAAGATCTACTAGAATAAGAAAATCAACAATTTCTAGTGATTATATGGTGTATCTACAAGAATGTGACTTTAATGTTGGAGCCAAAAATAACCTTGAATCGTTTTCACAAGCCATAAGTTGTAAAGTGTCAAACTTATGGGATGATGTCATGAAAGAGGAGATGAACTCCATAAAGAGTAATGATGTGTGGGACCTTGTTAAGTTACCTAAAGGCGTAAAAACCATAGGATGTAAATAGGTCTTTAAAATTAAGAAAGACTAATTAGACAACAATTGAGCGATACAAAGCAAGACTCATTGTAAAAGGATTCCCTCAAAAGGAGGGAATTGATTATATAGAAACCTTTTCTCCTTTATCTAAAAAGAATTCTCTCCATATAATCTTAGCATTAATTGCATATTTCAATTTAGAAGTGACATAAATAAATGTGATATTTATATGGGGTGAACAATTGATTTATAAGCTTAAGAAATCATTATATGGGTTGAAATAAGCATCTTGCTAATGGCATTTGAAATTCCGCGATATTATCTCATCATTTAATTTCAAAGAGAACATTATAGATGATAACATATACCAAAAGGTTAGTAGGAGTAAGATTTGTTTGCTTGTCCTTTATGTTGATGACATTTTGTTCACAACCGATGATAAGACCATACTACATAAGGTGGATCAATTCTTCACTAAAAAATTTGAGATGAAGGAGATGGGTGATGCATCTTATTTCATTGGAATTTTGATACATCGAGATAGATTTCATAGGATTTTTGGTCTATCTTAAGAAACTTACATCATCAAAGTTTTAGAAAGATTCCAGATGAATTGTTCACTAAGTGTGGCTCCTATTGTGAAGGTGACAAGTTCAGTTTGGACTAGTGCCTGCAGAATGACTTGGAAAGGGAACGATTGAAAAACATTCCATATGCTTCCGTTGTTAAAAGCCTAATGTATGTTCAAGTCTACAAAAGGCCTGAAATTGCATTTGTTGTAGAAATGTTGGGTTGATATTAAAGAAATTTGACATTACATTTGTTGTAGACATGTTGGGCCAATATCAAAGTAAAATAGGCCTATCCTTTTAGATATCTACTAAGAAGGTGATGCAATATTTGGAAGGAAGCATGAATTACATGCTTATGTTATTTGAACTGACAATCTGGTAGCAGTCGTGTATTCAGATTCGAACCATGTTGGCTATATTGATTCACGAAAATCAACATCAGGCTATATCTTCATGGTAGCTAGTGGAGTTATATCTTGGAGGAGTGTTAAGCAAACCTTGATCACTTCCTCTACTACATAAGATGTGTTCATGTCTTACTTTGAGGCTATATCACATGGTATATAGATGAAGAGTTTTGTATCCAGGCTGAAGGTTGTGGATACCATTTCTTGGCCCATAAATATTTAATATGACAATTCAGCTACTATGTTCTTGGCTAATAACAACAAGAGTAGGAATCAAACTAAACACATCTACATCAAGCACTTAACCATTAGAGAATGGCTTAAGGAAAAAAAAAGTTATTATTAAGCAAGAATGGATGATAGTAAATCCCTTAACAAAATGCATGCTTTAGTAAAATTCAGGAATCATCACTACAAGAAATTATATTTTTAGTGAAAGAAAAAGTTGTCTATAAAAGCAGTAATATTAGTCACTACTATTAATAGTTTCCAATTTTGAAGTCATCATCTTCCGTCATAAATACCCCCATCACTAATGCAATAGTGATTAATTTAGGAAAATGTTCACAATTATCAAACACTTTTGTGACCAAAGTACTGACACTAAAAACTATAGAATGTTGACAAAACTATATGGTCACAGTAACTTTACATATTTATAACAAGTTTGTAGACACAAACAATATAAAGTAGTGACAAATAAACTGGTAACAGTGCATCATTTAACTGTGACAAAATTATTGCCACTAAAGTGATTAGAAATAGTGACAAAATATTTGTCACTCGTGCTTTTTTAAATCAGTGTCCATTACTTGGTCTCTAATATTTTAAGGAAAAAGTGTCAACATCATTTTGTCACAAAATGAAAAATTGTTCTTACAAAAAATGTTGTCACTAATATGTTTATTATTGTCACAAATAAAACTATCAATTTGATAACGAAATTGCATTAATGGTAAAAGAACTTTACATCAGTGACCATATTGTCTAACATATTTTGTCACAAGTATAGAAGTTATATTTTACGATAATGTTGTCACTAAATAAACACTACAAGAAAACTCACCCGTCGGAGGAATCAACATTTCCGTCGCAATTTTCATGTCACATGCCGACGAAATAAGGAGTCCCGTCGCAATTCACATACAATTACTGTTCTATCACAATAATTTCTATTTAACAATATTCTTGTAGTGAAAGATTCTATCTTAAAATAAATTTATCACTAATTTTTCGTGTTTGTCACAAATAATATTATTAAATTTAACAATTTAATTGCTTAATCAATAAAAAATGTTGCATTAGTGGCCATGAAATAGAAGTTATCACAAATGATATGGGTTTTAGTGCCAAGATATTATCACATAAGCAAATAAAAATTATTAGGATACATAAAAATCACCAAAAAGTACAAAATTCTAATTTCCAATATTTAAAATTGGAAAATTTAATATCTAAGACAATTATATTTGTTACAATTATCCTAAAGTACTACGTACTGATTTAAGTTAAAACTCTGAAAGGTAAATTTTCCTGGTTATTCTTTAAGATAAAATTCACTGTTGATTTGTTTCCTACAAAATAAATAAAAAATAAAATCAATTAATTAGTCTATAAAATATTATGCTACAAATTTATTACTAACATTTTATAATAATATAATGATAATGATAAGAAGTGATACTAACTATTCTAGATTTTATAAATTTATAAACTTACATGAGTAGTTGGAGTATTTGTTGTTGTGGCACTTGAGGATCTTCAATTAAGGTAGAAGAATTGAGTAACAAATTGGGGATTACTCTAGTATTTGCCAAATGTGCAAAAATAGCTAAAATTTGTTTCATTTCCGTTGCTTGCTTCTCAATACCTGCATCTTGAGCTTGAATCTTTTCATTTTAAGCTTTAATCTTTTCATTTTTTATTATTTCAGTTTGCAACTTCATCGTCTAAATCACTTGGCATGTTTCTTCGCAGCCTCAGCTTCAGCTAAAATTTCACTTTTTTCTTAGGACTTAGATGTTATCCTTTTAATACCCAAACCACGTGAATAACTTGACTTTCTTTCTAGGACAAGACCAAAACGCTCAATGAGTGGAAGAGGTACAGATGAAATCTTTTCTTTATTTTTCTCTCCCTTTTTTGGAGTTTATTCTGCATATTTAGATAGAATTAGAAAATTTAGTAAAGTAATTTTAAAAATTTCAAAAAAAAATCTAATTTGACTATATGTTCCATACCATTATTTCTCCTCCATTTAGAGCAAACCAAGTTCCAATTGGCTTTTGTTGCGATACCTTCTAAACTTTAACAACATTGGGCCACTCATCGGAATCTTTATCTTTCTAAAAAGAAAAAAGAAAAATAAAAGAAAACTAAAATTAATCATTAATTGGAACTTGATTTTTTAAAGAAAAATATAATTTTAATTTTAAGTAAATAAAATTTTACTTTACCATCCCATATGCAATTTGCACAATCGACTTTGTATTAGAAATTGATTTCATCTCTTGTTTTTCCCTATTACTTGTGTTTCTTCGGCTTTGCTCCTATACATTGATAAAAAATTATTTTTAATAAAAGAAAACAAATAACAAAATAAGTTAAAGTACTTAAATTTTAAAATTACCTTAAAATTTAGTCTCCCATTTATTTTCAATCAACCATTGCCAATTACCTTCCTTCACATCTTTTGGGCAATTTTTGCTCTTGAGATAGCTTTTGTGCAAATGATAATGTTGATTGTTATATTGTGCATGAATTTGTTGAATCACATAAGATTGTACTTGATTTGAGAAATTGAATTTATCCTAAAATTCATATAAAAATATAGTTAGGAAAATTAAGAAACAAATTCAATGCAATGACAAAATTAAACTCTATTGCAATTAAAAAAAGTGTCATACCCTTAAAAATAACCACATTGGTGATCGCGGCTTATCGTTCAATTTAGAAATTGATTCTTGGAAACCGGTCAAATAAAATTTATACCAAGAATTGC
>JANZLC010000001.1:20990090-21006901 GCA_026413385.1 Erythroxylum gracilipes
ATCACGCACCATGCTTGGGCTGGACTTCTTAGACATATGGACCGATCGGCCCAGGCCTGACAAGGCCGACCCGACCAGATTCTATTAATTAACATCTAATTAAATAGGGCCTAAAAGATAGACCAAGCATCTGTTTGATTTGATGCAATGTGATGCACGCACATTCCAGAACATTGTCTGGCACCTATCTAGAACAACCTACTTATAGAGCCTATTGTATCATATAAATTCAGCGAAAACGTAGATTCAATATCTCTCAAGTCCTGCACAGTATTTTTATCGATTTTCTAATATACTAATTTCTTCAATTTTCAGTGCTCTATATTATTTTCTTTCCAACAAACATCAATCCCAAATAACATAATATTTATTCTTCATTCAAGAACGTGATAATATTTAATAATTGCAGTAAACAATTCATATAATCAATTGAACAAAAACAAAGTACACATAAATATAGTGGAAGTAATAAAGTAATTTTAATTACATTCTATAACCTTAAGTACCATTAATAGCTACCATGAATCTTAAGGTTAAATTTAATACAAATCAAAGTATCATAATCTTGCTCTGATACCACATATAAATTTAATTTTCAATATTCTTGAAAATATTTTAATTCTAAAATTCTCTCGAGATCATCTATAACACAATTGATTCAACCTATTCAATTAAGATTCATGTTATAAGAGAGAGAAAGAAATGTTGACCTTGATCAATGCTTAATATGTGTCTACAATGGTAGATCTTTAATCATTTTTTTATTACAAACACCTTCTCTGTGCAAAGAATTTTATCCTCTCTCCTTCTGCTTTTCTTCGTTCCTTTGTTAATGGTGCATGAACGTATGTTTCTTTAATAACTATTAACTTACATTAGGAAGGGAGAGGGAAGGGTTTTTATTTATTATAATAAAACCTTAATAACTCTAATTTTCTCTACAAGCTCAATAACCATTCTAATTTTCTCTACAAGCTCAATAATCATTATCTTAGGCCCACCTTATATTAGAATCAACCTAAGTAATATAGGCCACACCTTTATGATTATCTAACATTTTGATCACCCTACATTATTTATAATTGGATTACGTGTTTTGATTTTTTTAAGACAAATTAAAGTCAAGGAAAGAGAGAAAAAATTGGAGAAAAAAGTGATTGGAAAATGAGAAAAGAAGAGATAAGAGAAGAGGAGAGGGTGAAGAAGATGATATTTTTGGAAAATTTAAGTTGCATTAAAGGGTAAAATAGGAAATGAAAATAATGAAGGGTAAATATGGAATTTATTCAAAGAAGGGTATTTTTGGTATTAATTGAAATGAATGAGGGTAAAATAGGACTTTTAATTAGTTAAGCTTATTTTTAGTAATTATGGTGGTTATGTTAGTAAGGCTATTAATTTTATAATTAAGAATAAAGTAAAAAAGGAAATAACGTTGGATTATTAAGTGCAATTGGGTTGGAAATTTTTTTAAATTAGTATAATAAAATTTTTAATTTTTAGATCCGAAGGTTTGATTAAGGAATAAATTAGACTATCAATTAGTTGAGTCCAAAATTGAGATAAAGATAACCTTCACTACAAGAAAATCGATGCTTGTGATGGAAATTATCGACGAAATGTGAAGGTTTTCTATCGACAAACAAATTTATCGATGAAAATTATCAACCGCACGAGTCCTTGGAGAAACAGTCGTCAGCAATCTTTAGCAAAAGAGTACATATATTCTATTAGTAATTTACCGACGAACATTTTTATTTCTGTCGTTACATATAGCGATTGAATTTTTAAGTCCGTCGGTAACTTTACCAACGAAATATTTCTATTCCATTAGTAAATATTACCGACGGACAAAGTTTTGAAAATTTGTTAGAACATTTAGCGATGGTAAGTTGTTTCCTATCGGTAAATTTAGCGATGGATTTTGTAGGTGCATCAGTAATTTAGCGACGGACAAGGTGTTGAAATTCTGTTAGAAAATTTAGCGATGGTAAGTTTTTCCATTGGTAAGTTATTTACTAACAGAATGTTCTTATTCTGTCAGTAAATTTAATACTAAATGTACATATGGATATTATATTTTTGCCGATAAATGCACCAATGTTTTATTTTTCATACATTTAAGTTGTAAATTTAATTTTGATTGGTAATCTTATGATTGATATTTAATTTCTACAGTTATCTGGTGATAATATATTGAATTTTTTTACATTTAATGTATCTAAGCAATAAGTTGAATGATAATATAAAGTAAAAATTATCTTAATTGATAATAAAAAATTATTGACTATAGCAATAAATATGTACTGCCCCTCCCCTTTAATTGATCCACGTAATTACAGAGCTGGGCTATGTACTCCATTGACTGTTGCAATTGAGTTGCTAGCATCTGTACTATGCTCTCAAGTTGAACAAGTCTCTTATTAGATGCAGACCACCTATATATACAGTCGTACTAGACGTGGAGGATTACGAATAGCATGTGTTTGCAAATGAATCTAAGCCGAAGATCCTTCCACGATAGTCCCTATCACCCATTGCATTAAGATATGCCTGACTCTTATCAATAGTTTCAGAGTGCTGAAACTGTCATTGAATGCTTTCTTGTATTTGGTCATATTAGGAGGCAATGTTTATAGTAATAAAGAATAACTATTAAGAATTAATATTAGAGCATAAATTTCACATACATTAGGTTCTCTACATCAGGTGTTAACAAAGGTCACATCATCATGCTTCTTAATGTGGGTGTGCAAAGAGAGTTGACAAGGTGTAGGCTTCTTGCCTATAGACTTTTCCTGCGTCAAAATAAAATGTTATAAGTGAACAACAATTTTCAAAAATTTAGATAGATTTTCCTTTATTTTTATGATATTTACCCCTTATTGAACAAATAAAGTAACTCGACAATATAGCCACATATGGCACCAACCATTATCATTCTTCATAATACACATATATTTTCATTCCAAAGTTTACACATCAAATTAAATTGAAATCCATCAAAGTAAAAAATCAGAATATAAATGTGAAGTGTAGATACTTACAAGATTCTCTGTATGCTCCAGTGGGTAATAAACCCTCTAGTGTGTACAAGAAGACTCTCCCCTTGGTCTTCCACATCTGTTGGCAGAATTGCGCTTTGAAATGGACATTGCCTCGAGTGATGTCTAATATTGCTGCCAATGACTCCATATTTCTTCAGATATATAAGGAGGTTGTGCACCAATCCTGTGTATTATACCAAGAAAGTCTCTATAACATGTACAAGCTCGCCTATCCCATACTTTATAAATTATCGCGTCAAATTTGGAATCAAAAAAATTCTTTATGAAAAAAAGAAAAAATATTATCTAATTAATGTATAAAATTAATTAGATAAAAAATTCAAAAGAATATATTTTTTGTACCTCAAACTCTTGATAATAAAAGTCCTTTGTTGCTTGAGAGATATTCTTCCATATATAATCCTCATGATCAATCTTCTCCTTAAACTTAGATGTCATGTTTCTTGAGCACGTTCTAGATGGATTTAATAGTTCTAGATCCATTAACGAAATATACTTGATAGGATTTAATAATTCACGAAGGTCCTTTCGCAAGATCACATATGAACTTATTCTCAAATGGATTTTTTGAGGCCTATAAAAAATTATCATATTAAATAGTATAATGTCATTTGAACACTTTGATATGATAATTCAACCATTTCAATAATTGTAAGTAAAAACTTACATATTTCTCGAACCATCGAGGAAAGTATCTTTCAACTTTTTTATTGATATTATCCTATGTTTTTTGGGCATTAGCTCGTGTAACCATTCCTCATATAATCTAAAGGTATTATTATGTATTTTAGTTGTGAACAACACTAACTTCAAAAACCCAAATAATCAATTTGAAAATCAACTTCAACTTACTAGATGAAAGGTTGAACCTCTTGACAGGTCAGTAAAATGTAACCATGGGTAGCCTCAATTTCTTCCTTAGTTAACATTCTTCTTATCGATCGTCTATATGTTCGTCCAGGATATGTGAAAATTGATAAGTTATCATCAACATCACCTATTCCTCCCCCATTGTCATTACGAGGAACTTTTCTTTCTCTTACGTGCACATGCAGCTCAAAATAATGTGAACAAAACGAACTTGCTTCTTCCACTAAATAAGATTTACATATCGAACCTTCAACTCTAGCTTTATTTTTGATATTTTTCTCCAAGTGATGCAAATACCTACATTACAAATAGCTATTGATATACAATTCTGTATTAAAACATGTTATAACTCCAGTTTAAATATTTACTATAATTACCTCTTAAATGGATACATCCATCAATATTAAACTGGACCAACAAGTTTAGCCTCGTATACTAAATGCATAGGTAGATGCTTCATACAATCAAAGAAGCTTAGAGGAAAAATCCCTTTTAATTTGCACAAGATTACTAGAATTTCCCCTTCTAGTTTTTTCATTTCAACCAACTTGATTTTAGATGATGTTAAGCTTTTGAAAAACAAACTTAATTCTGTTATAGCTTCCTAATCTTATTCGGTAGCAACTCCCAAAATGTAATTGGAATTAGCCTTTGTATAAACACATGATAATCATGAATTTTCATCCCAAATAATTTGTGCTTCCTCATGTCCACACACCTTTTCAAGTTTAAAACATATCTATCGGGAAACTTTAGACTTTTTAACCATTCACACAAAGTTTCCTTTTGCTTTTTTTCTAAAGTGTAACATGCTTTTAGATATTTACTAGTGCGAAGATCTTTATCTAACTTACTCCTTCTACAAAAAAGCTTCAAATTAGCTCATGATTTTGAATTGTCTTTTATCCTCCCTTCAATGTTCATTATGGTATTGAACAAATTGTCAAAAATACTTTTTTCAATATGCATCACATCTAGATTATGACGTATCAAATTAGATTTCTAATATGGCAAATCCCAAAAGAAGCTTTGTTTTCTCCAACCAAAGTTTTTACTAATTCTTGTATTAACTTCATTAGATTCAAGTTCTGTAGCTTTCAACAACCCTAATTCATCAATCTCCCATAATATCTCTTCAACAAATTTGTGAGGGGAGGACGTGTTTGTACCATTATATTCTTAATGAACTTTTGTTTATTGCGTCTAAATGGATGATCTGGACGAAGATATTTCCTGTGGTTGTCAAACTAAGATGTTTTGGCCCCGTTTGGAAGATAAAATGCATTAGAATCATTGCCACATAAGGAGAAACCAATTTCCCTGCTATGCTCCATCTAAACAATATAGCATACATCGAAAAATCACTAACAGTCCACGCCAAAGATGCTCTCAACAAAAAAATTTATTTAAGAGACACATCTTATGTCTCTACACCATATTCCCAAAAATTATGCAATTCATATACAAATGGTTGTAAGAATACATCAATTTTATGCTTTGGATTTCCAAGCCTTGACACAATCATTGTCAAGAACATATATGCCTCATTCATACACATCCATGGAGGCAAATTATAAGGAGTAATTATGATTGACTATGATGAATATTGTTGGCTGGATTGACCAAAAAGTTAGAATCCATTCGGTCGACAATTCCTACCTAACATTTCGACTTTCAGCTGCAAACTCGTAATGGGTGTTATTGAAATGTTTCTATAGCAGTGCATCTGAATGATGACTCATTATTCCATCTTCCTATTCATTTTCATTATGCCATCTCATGTGAGATGCATTAACATCAGAACATAGAGTCTTTGAAGTCTCAGAGTTAGTGGGAAATAATGCATTTGCTTCCAAGGTACTAATTTCTGTTTCATAGTACGATTTCTAGGTTTGAACCTAGATTGACCACAACATTTTCACTCTTGTAATTCCACATCATCTCCAAAAAAAACATCCCAGTTTGCAACAATCAATTTTTCAACTGGAAAACCAAGACCCCTAATAAATTTTTTCATATTGTAAAAATTATTAACCATTGTATGATTAGAAGGCAATGATTTATTATACCAACTAAGAATTTTATCAAAACTTCGATAAAAAAATATGCCCTTTAAACTTTACATTCAATATTTGAGCAATTGAAGACAATTGAGTCATTGTCTCACAATTTGACCATAATTCTCGATCAGCTAATTGTAGTAAGTCAAAAAACTATTTTACATATGGGTTTGGTTCTTCTTGAAGATTTTCTATATTTTCCTAAAATGTATAATCGGCTGCATCGTAAATCATTTGGATGTAAGGATCTTCAGTTGTACCCGCATTATTTGTTCTAAATCTAGTCCCCCTTCAAACTCATTGACATTTATTAAAACTTTACTTCATTACCCTTTAAGGTGTTACAAATTCATGGCTCCCTTTGTCATGTCCACTCAAAATAATTTTGAACAAACCTTTTTCTTAACAAATGGAGCTTCACTTCATTAATAGGAAGAAAAAGAATATGTTTTCACTTTTTACATGGACATTTGATCTTTGGGCCATCTATATATGCAGGTTGAGAACATAAATAGTGTATAAAAACTTTAACTCCCTTAATAAACTTAGGATTAATGAAACCATCAGGTGTTAATTGTCTATACATCTAAGATTTATCAACGTTACTCATTTCTGCAAAACTATTATTTAAAAAAGTGAGAATTAATCACATTGAAGTTCAAGTAATCATGTTTAAATTAATCACCTACAAGTTGATTTCCAAAGTTTGAGTTTAAATAAGCACTATAGTACATGGTATTGTTTACAACTGTAAATCGAGAAAGCAAATTCTCGCTATGAATCTTAGGCTCATGAAATTTTTCACCAATAAGCCTCATGGGAGCTGCATCACAGGTTTCCAGTCTATATACCATCCTAAGGGTTTATTATGCCTCAAATCATTTTGAATTTTCCATAACTATATAGCTTACTACTTCTTTAGTTTTTTGATTCAAGTTCGTACACTAAGTTCGAATTAAAGAAACACTAAGTTACATGACATTGTTACACCATATGAATCGAGGAAGCAAGTTCTCTTTGTGACTCCTAGGCTTGTGGAATTTTTAACCTATAAACCTCATGGGAACTGCATCACAGGTTTTGACAGCACGTCGTAATGCTAGTCAAAATAAACTAAACCTACTACTATAGCAGTGGTGAGTCTAGGTTGATCCCACAGAGAGTGTGTATCAATTTTATAAAATGAAAATAATTGATGTTTAGGTTTTGGGGATTTTTGGTTTAATAAGAAAGAAAATAGAGTTAAACTAGCAAAAGCAAATAAAAAAACATGCAAAAATGATGAAAGTGGTGAATTCGTTAGCAGTCCAATTTTTTAGTTCAATCTCGGCCTACACCTTATTAAACATATTTCATTGAATTGTTGTCTTCACATCTCCCTTTGAACTATTGGTCGTAGTCTCGTAGATTAACAACAAGCTCTGTTAATTCTGATTTTTCCTTAGGTCATAGTTAATTAAGAAGAGCTTGTTAATTAACCCTAGCTATCGGATAACCTACGAGACACTTACTAAGTTTAGCCAGATAGCCACCTTATGAGTGAGAAAAATAGACTAATCTAAGCAATAATCACATATAGTAAATAATTATATATTATTAGATCATCCATAAGATCTCAAACAAATTCCACATATAGTAAATAATTATGTAATTCATACATCTACTTATCAATGATTCAAATAAAACCCAAACATAAATATTTAGACTATTAAAGAAGAACATAAAAACTTATAAATGATTATAAGAATATTCTAAACAACAACACAAAATCAAGACCTCCTTTGCATTCATACAAAACCCAAACACAAATACTCGTACTATTAAAGTAACACATGTGGTAGATATTAGTTGGACGACTTACCTGGATGGATGGACAATTATAGACTATAAATAAGAAGGATGAGCGAAGCTCTTTAACGCCAAATAGGGCCTATGAAAAAAGAATATTTTGTATTTAATTTAATACACTTGTTTAATAGTTTTGTATTTATATCTGTAGCATACAACGCTAAATTTCACTATAAGCATTAACACTCGAAACTTTTATAATCAATTATCGATATAATGTCAACAAAAGCATGTGATATATACTAACACAAGCAGAACACTTCGAACATGTGATATAAACATCAAAAAGAGATAAACATAATGATTTTGTTACTTCTTTTGTTGCCTTGGTAATTCTCTTACATAAGTGATAGGATAAATAAACTTTATCATTGTATTCCATACTTGCCATAAGACATATGCTTATAAACCAAAACATGCTATAAGACATATGCTTATAATCTCTAACCAATATTTTGTTATGTTAGGCCTAATGTAATGGAATTTATATTACGATATACAGTTCAAATAGCATGCTTCATTAGTGCTCCAAACAAGTTCTTCATTACACCATTTTCCTTATGATTAGAGTCGACTATCATAATCTCCTTTACTTCTATTGAAATGCAATAACAACACTAATGCTTATTCTAAATGAAAGGATTAGAAACAATGAAGAAAAATGTATTCAACTCCAATTCATTATCTAAACTGTTATGTCATGCATCAATGCTAGTATAAATAAATAAATAAAATAAAGTTTCCAATCTAGTCTTTAATGCATCAATGGCAATATCCAAATCATTACCAATGTGTGTTGCATATATGAAAACAATATGCAATTAATTAATAGATGATAAAGATAAGGATTTGTCCATATTTTTCTTCAGTATTTAGTTTACGTCTGTGTAACAATATTTCATCCATTTCAACGCATCAATGGATAGAACAATGTATTAGTTTTAATCCAGGAATTAAGGCAATTTCATTCTATAATTTCATATATTGGACTGATTTAATATTATTTCATTAAATCAAAGATTCAGTTTTGATGGTTAAGTGAGGGGTGATGATGAAGTTAGATTGGTGGGATGTGTATTTAAGTGATATAAGCCTTACATTGTTCTACCAAACCAATTATATTCTAAGTTTTTAGGTTCTATATGTAGTGAAAGTTTGATTATAAACAGAAAAAAAATAATGAGATCGTCTTATCAAATTGCTAACAGATAATATATTTTGAAAGTGTTAGTAAGGTTAAGACCTCAAAAAATAAATTAAAAACAGAAAAAAAGTAGAGAAAAGAAAAAGGAAAAGTGAGTTTTTATGGAAAATAAAACAATATGGGAATTGCTTATCTACCGTACTTTTTCTCTATAAGAAAGATGGATAATAAAAAATACGCATTAATTGCAGGTTTATAATCAATATAACATTAAAGTATCACCATCATATTCTTAAGTTAGATTATATGCTAGATGAGTTTTATAGGTTTAATATCTTTATGAAAATTAATTTAAAATTTAGATATTGTTAAATTAGGACGAGGTAGGGGGTAAGTATTAAACTACATTCAAAATATAAAAAAAGGACTTTATGAATGGTTAGTAATGCCATTTGAAATCACAAATACACCAAGCACTTTTATAAGATTAATTAATCATATTTGGTGTGCATTCATTAGAAGTATGTTGTTTTGTATTTTAATGACATTTTGGTGTCCAATAGGGATTTTGATGAACATATTGGTGTGCATTCACTAGAAGTATGTTGTTTTGTATTTTTTGGTGTACAATAGGGATTTTGATGAACATATGCATCATTTATAACACACAAACTCAAACACACAATACTCAAATTGACGTTCATATATAAGCATTTAAATGAAGACTTGAACTAATCACAACGGCTTGTTCAATAATTAGGAATTTCACTCATACAAGTAAAAGCACTAGGGACATATAACCATTTGATAAAAACTTCAAGAAAAGTTTGTTTTTATAATGGCATGTTGATCATATGGATTCTAAGTAACATAATTCAAAACATGTGATCCCCTAACCAATCAGTCTAAATACATATGAAGATCACCTTCTAACCTTATCCAAAACCATATATATATAAGAACAAAGAAACAAGATAATATTCAAGCACTTATAAGTAGTTAAATAGTATTAACTTAATAATAAAGAAATAACAATCACTAGAGTATTTCACCTAAGGTAGAACTATTATTATCTAAATATCGGTACGAGTCAGGAAACACTTCAACTCTCCATATAAAAAAGAGAGAGCTTAGACATATAAATAGTAAAGTGTAAAATCATGAAACAAAGAATATGGAAGTGGTAAATTTTAATCTATGTAATAATTGCTTAATCTAAAATATGGTTATACTAATCAATTTATCATTATATCTAAGTGAAAAAAAAAGAATATTATTAATAAATATGAAGAGTACCATCATAACTTGTAAAGAATACCCTCTATACAATGTATACCACAATTCAATGTAAAAAATATCATCATACCATACAAATAAGTATCATATTTACTTTAATATGTCAATACCATAATTAAGCACAAACAATACCATAATAATATATAAAGAATATCATGAATTTATACAAACTATACCATAAACCTATATAAAAAACACCATTGCATTATATAAATAAGTACCATCGTTATTTTAGTATATTAATACCACTATTGAGTACAAAGAATACCATCATAACTTATAAAGAATATTATGACTATAGAAATTATACTATAAATCTATATAAGAAATATCATCATAATATATAAATAAGTATTGTCTACTTTAATTTTTCAATACTCTAACTAGGTATAAAGAACACCATAACAACGTATAAAAGCACGTTGACTATATACATTCTACACCATTATTATATATAAAAATATCATTGCATTATACAAATAAGTATTACTATTACTTTAATGTGTCAATAACATAATAGAGTACTAAGAATATCATCACAACATATAAAGAATAACATAACACCATACAAACTATACGACAATTCCATATAAAAGATATCATTACACTATACAAATAAGTATCAACTTTACTTTAATATGTTTATACCATAATTAAGTATAAAAAATATCAATATAAATATAGAGAATACCATGCCTACATAAATTATATCATAACTCTATAAAAAAGTACCAGCACACTATACAAATAAATACTATCTTTACTTTAATATGTCAATACCACAACTAAATATAAAGAATACCATCACAACATATCAAAAAAAAAAAACCATAACTCTCTGCAACAAATATCATCACACTATAATCAAAGTACAATTTTATTATAGTTTTGAAATACTATTTTTTTTGTTCACCAAATGTTCGTTTTATGATCCTAAGTAGATTAACTTCTATGTTATTTTTGAATTCCATTTATTACATATTCATTTTTTAGTTATGCAAAAATATCATGTATTAATTCATTATAAAAAATGGTTAATCTTTTGTGAAATGTTGTATATGTTTTTTTAACATTTAAACTGCTCTAAAGCAATCTTAGTAAATGTACTAAATTTCAAAGTAAAAGATTTCCCTGATGAATTTTGAAGTGCAAAAGATTACAAAATCATCAACATTATCTCATGACACTAAATATAAATTTAAGCATCTCAGGTGGCGGGATGATGCTATTAAAAAAACCATTAAACAATTATCTTTGTTTTCTCAAAATCAAGAAAATTGTAGCCCCCTCAAGAAAAAAAAAAGAAAAACTAGAAAATGAAAAGCATATTTGAGTTGATCGCTAAAAAATTCGCTCCTTACGTTCAAGCAAGTTATAATAATATTCAGCCTAATCACTCAGGTAGCTCTGTGTAAGAAAGACATTAAATTTCTATTTATGAGTGGAAAATTAATTTAATACCTAAAATGGATTTGACAATTAATCTTTGCATATCCACGTGAAAATTGCATTTTATGCATTCATAGCATTTTCTAGACTATTCGTCTTTTATGTCAAAATGACTAAAGAATCAAACACTGAACTCAAAATTCAGAATAGTATCCCTGAATGCAAGTACACATATATTTGAATGGGTAAAGCAAAGAGCCGAAACAACATTTTCCCCTCATAGATATTTCAGTATTCCATCTTTAGGTTTCTGTTAATATAATTTAGAATTTCCAGCAAGTTTCTTAGGTATGAAGTGGATAACACATATGGAAAAAAGAAGATTATAGCTTGAAATTGGAAGTAATTCATTTCTCAAAATTGTTTCTGTTCATACCGTATAAAAGAAATAGCCTTGCCCTAGATTATCGAGGTGTCTATTTTAAACACCAAGAACTGTATTGATTCTTTATACATGTTCTCCTAACAGAATGTTTCCAAAAACTACAAAGGGCATTAGTTTAGTTATCACGGATTAATTTTAGATGTTTGTTTGGTCGGTCCGTTGGTTTCAGAGGTGCTATAAATCACAATAAAGAGTTGTTCATAGCATAACAAAACCAAAGTGTTGTAGAGAAGAGCTATAGACCATACTTAGTTGTCACTGTCTCTGAAGCAGATGCTACACCTTTTAAGGCCCTGAAGCAGATGCAAAAGAGGAGGGGGACAGAGAGACGAAGGAGGGGGGCATCGGTAGTAACAAAGACGAGGACGATGGGATGACAAGGACGGTGGGGCTTCGGTAGGGACAAAGAGGAGGACGGTGGGACGACGACAACAGAGAGAAAAGGCAAATGCGATGGAGGAGGGAGAGGGGGGCTTCAGTAGCTTTTAGGTTAAACGAAAACAACAGAGAGGAGGAAGGTGGGACGAAGACGACAGAGAGGAAAGGCAAATACGATGGAGGAGGGAGAGGGGGACTTTAGTAGCTTTTAGGTTATATGAAAATAACATCGTTTTTGTTTTATTACAAAAGTTGAAGTCAAAACAAACAATGACATTTATCTTTCAAATTTACCAATGGAATACATTCTGTCGGTGAACCCCGATACCTATTTTATGCCGCCAAGCATTTCTATCTATTTTACCAATGAGAATTTTCCATTCGTCGCTATATTCCGTCAGAAAATTTACTGGGTTAATTTTTCTCCACATTTACCGATGGATATTTTTTCCATCACAAAATAGAATTTTTCCTAACAATGTTACTGACAAAACATAATTTTTGTCGGTAATTTGCTACGGTTTCTTTTCCATCGGTAATTACTAATTTTCTTGTAGTGCTTAAACTGTATTCTTATAATAATATTTTGTTATTAATAAATTCTTTTATAGTGAATCATATTTTGAACTATTCATTAATTAAATTAATGATTAATAATTATATATATGAATTGTTTTTTTATTTAACAAATAATCAACAAAGTATAAGGTGTTTTTCTTTTATGATTTATATGAGATGTATTGTTTGTTAATTGCGAAAATGTGTTATTAAGTAAAGACTGACCGATAATAGGTTGTGAATAATTGGTGTAAATTATGAATATGTGGCTTGCCTAGGATATACTACATTTGATGGTCATAGATTGATAGGTTGTTTAGAGATGAGCGAACGATGACTAGATATCTATTCGTGGAGTAGGCACCGAGGCATCTTGAGTCCTAGAGATGTCCTGTGTTGATGTCTAGGTATTGAAATGATATCAGGATATCCTGTGTTGATAGCTAGGTATTGGAATAGTACCGGGATATCCTGAAACTTTGGGATATCCTATGCTGATAGCTAGGTACTAGAGTAGTACCGGAGTACCAAATAAGATTGAGAAATTGAGGTACCATGTGCTGATATTTATACATTTAATTATGTTTTTACTTGATGAGAGTTTATGATGAGTAGAGATAAGCCAACAAACCATTATATGTAAACCTATTAGGTTAAGCAGGGTTAACTAATTCAGTTAATTATGAGATAAAGCATAAATGGAAGTTATAAATTAATATTTGTGTTAATCATTATTTGGTAAAATTTTGAGATGTTTGTTAATTATTCGGATTAGACTGAGTAATGTTTTGTAGCTTCGTATTATATAAATGTTTTAATCACTTGACTAAGCTTCATATTTATATTTTAAGTTATTTGATTTTAAGAATACAATCAGTTCCCCTTACTGAGCAGGTAGCTTTCCCATTGTCACTATGTCTTTTAGGAGATCAAGTGATTGTCGATAATTCTAGTATATGTGGTAGACAGAGTGTAGATTAGGTGAGGCCAGCATATTACTTGAGTAAAGTTGTGTGAATGCTTTTTTTTTAATGTAACAGCTCAAATAGTTGTGTTATATATAATACTTTTATATCTGACGAACATCCCTCTTTTGGAACTTGATTCTGTCAGATTCTGGCGGGACTGCACATTACCGTTTAGATCCATGTATCGTTTGCTTCCCGTGCTAACCTTGACGCTGAGATCCCTACAAAACAAAGAAGGCACGTCGGGGGTTGTGTCCCGATTAGCCCCTCCGACGCTCAAGTTAGTCTTTTTGTGAAGGTGAGGATGCTGAATGCAGAGAGTGGCTAGGTTATGATTGCGTACCTTTGTTACGGTAGAATTATACCTTATATATAGAGCAACAACTAGGTTTAGGTCTCTACGTGTGCATGGGAGTCTCTCACATGCGGATGGGCTAAGGGGAGCATGGATCGGGCCTGGGTTTAGCATGGCCATTGGGTAAGAGGCTGATCATTGATGGATGGACCGACCGGCCCATGGGATATTTTGACTGGGCTCGGGCCCTGCACGACCGACCCGACCACAACCCATATATTCTTCTTTTCATTTTAAATTGTCCAACTTGAAGTTTTTTTTTTATATTTGTATTCCTAATTTTTTTTAAAGAAATATTTTATTACCTTAGCAAATGCTATTACAAAAATCCTTACAAAGAATCATATTATCTGCAACAAAATTAAACTAGCTATTTAGTGCACAAATTAACAACAGTTACAACACTTAACTATAATAGATAACATTATAACAACCAGTTCACCTTAAGTTCTTAGCTAACTAAACTTTGTTTGTTATTAGTGATGATAACCGCTCGGACCCAATTCACAATTTGCTCTACAAGTTGTTAATTACTTACTGTCAAGCCCTTATAGATTCTCCTATTTCGTTCTCTACAAATCAAGAATTTTATGTATTACTTAGTATATTCGTTAACTCATACAATCCACAAGGCCTTTTTGTTAGTGAATAATCGCCAAATCCTCTTAAAGAGCAGTACTTTATGCATATGAGCAATGGGAATGATCCTAAGACCTCCTAGCTTCTCGGGGATAGTTATATGACTTATATCACACCATTTTACCTTGGACTGCTTATCATTCTCAGTTTTACCAAACCACAGAAAAGGTTTTAAGATCCTATCCATTTCCTTGATCACCTTCTCAGATAAGCAGTAAAAGTTTATAAAGTATCTTCTAAAATGTACTAAAAGTACACAACCAAATTATTTTATTAAAAATAAGGAAAAAGTTTATAAGCAGCTTGTTAGGAAAGTTCTCAAGATAATTACATTATAGTCGGAGCTTGAGTCATTGACTTTTTAATGAATTTAGTAATTCATCTTTAATACTAGGACCTATATTTTGAAGAGTTACATATGTCCGCGTAAACGCGTTATCTAACTTAAGAAGAAAATAAAGGAATTTAATCCATAGCAAGGAAATTTATAGTTTTCTGTTTTAGTGCAAGAAAATTGGAAAACCGTCAGTAGCGCTTCCCGATGAATGTGATCAAGGATTTGATAACAAAATCAATTCCTTATTTTTACATAACAAAGTGATATATCAATTTGAGAAATAATTAACGGATCATTCTTTGAAGAATTACTTAATACCTATTTGAAAAACAAAAGATGAAGCTAAATTCGATAATCATTCCCCAATAGTGTGCGGGGAAGTTTTCTGCACTATGGACTTACACTTACCTGGAGTCCAAGAATTTTGAGTGGCAACAGCTGTAAATATAGACAATTACAGCCCTCAAACTGTGAGTATTGTGCCTCAATGACGCTGACGACTCGCGGCACTCCGTTTCCCAAAGTAAAGCTGCAAACGGATAAACAACTAATTCCATCACGCGCTACAATCGTCCGTGTGGTAATAATGTCTTCGTGAAATGGGCAGGATGTAATGTAGCCGCTTACCAAAGCAGTTGAGATCCGACAGTGAGAAAGAAACGTGATAGTGCGAATGGGGATAGTTATCAAGCGGGTATAGAAACATGGCATGATATGCACGATATATTAGAACATATGAATGGTCATGCACCATGAATGTTTATGGTTTAACCAACGACAGCCAGCTCAGCAGCGACTTTCCTGGTATGTATGTAGCATCTGTTATTTTATGTAAATTTGTACGTATGTATATATATATTTGAACGAATGAAGATTGGAGTATACTCGTTAAGGTAATAATTAGTTTACCTTTTCTATTTCTTTAATGCTCCATTTTGTTGGTGGTGGGGTGAACAAAGCATAAGAATAAAAAGAGTGAGTGACGGAAGGTATTACCAGTAACTGACTGGCTATTTATCTATAATAATAATGTCATGTTTGTATCGAGATCTGCGTCCATCTGATGCCGTTGGTTTTCAATTTTTAGTACCGTGTTTTGGCTTTTTTTTAGTATAATGTATAGTGTGTGTGAGTGTGTAAACAATTTAGTTTTTGTACAAGCGAGGTACATAAATTACAGTTTTCTAATTTGGATGAAAACTACCCCTTCAAATCCTCTCTCTTAAAAATAATGTACATATTTTGTCTCTATGCATCCCATCCATTCATTTATGTGAGGACAAGATAAGTACACCAGCCCTCGAAAATTACTAAGGCCCTGTTTAGTTGGATGTTAATTAATGGAATGAATTGTAAGGGAAGGGAAGAGAAGGGAAGGGTTTATAATGGAATGGAATGTAATATAGTAAAAAGTTGTTTAATATATATAAAATATAAAATTTTATTAGTAAATATA
>JANZLC010000001.1:21018883-21029216 GCA_026413385.1 Erythroxylum gracilipes
TGACTCTAAAAATAAATTGGCAACTCAAAAAGACGTCTACATCAATTTCTAAAAATCATTGAAGTATTCAAAAATTACTAAAAGTATATTAAGATTGTCCGAATCAATCCGAAGTTTCATTACACCAATGTACCCGGAAAATGCCATGAATGTATGCCAAGATCCATATATAAATCATAACACGTACCGAATTTCTTTACTATTCTAACCCCTAAAATGGGGCGTTACAATAACACCCCATCTGCTAGTGCCAGATGAAGATTTGCAATGACATTCCTGTCAATTTCATTCCACTTATTATCATCTGTGAATGTTGCTGGCCTTTCGCTGATGACTGCTAAATAGTTATTTTTTCTCAAGATAGCCTTTACTTCAACTTTCACAATGAGAAATTACTCCCATTGAACTTTTTAATCTCAAATTTGTCATCATTACTTCTATCACGAACAGAACTTTGTTCCCACTATTTCACATGAATAGTTCCCATATGTATGAATAGTACTGTACTCGTGCATATGAATAGTATCGTACCTGAAAGTACGAATAGTACCTTATATGTGAATAGTATCGTATACATGAATAGTACTATATGCGTGAATAACATCTAGCTACAGGTCAACTAATTAAAAAAATGCATTAACAGTTGTCACCTTTCATGGTTACTATTTTACTATTCACCAACTTTTACTGTGCTCATCTGAACTCTAAATGGATTGCGCCAAAAAATTCGTCGTAATTTCCTCACCACGCTCTGATATCACTGATGACAAAAGTCAACCAGATTAGAGCAAGTTCGCAACTAAATAAGATTGAAAGAATAAAAATGAAGAAATTGACATATAGATTTTGCTTGAAAAACTCCCAAATAAATTAAGGTAAAAATTACGGGGCAAGAAGAAGAAACTTTGCTATGAAAAATAGGAGTTACAACCTCTCTCTATTTTCTAAAGAGAAACACTTAACCCTCTCATGAAATAGAAAAAGCACTCTCTATAGGGATTAAAGATTTTATGAGAAGGGATGATTATATAACCGTTTGGGAGAACTTATTTATAAGTCTCTCAAACACGTTTATAGCTGTGGACATTACTGTTTCTGATTTTGGCGCAATATTCCTTCTTTTTCTGCCTACCCACATGCAAGTTTTTACCTCTGTTTTTGACTAACAGAAGTTGACAACAAAACTATCTATATATTGAATTGCATGGGAAAAGCGGTTATATATGAATAGTAGTTTATTTTCTTTTGTTTCTTTAATAGCAATTTCAATGGCTTTGGAAAGTAACTCGGTTTAATTAAAATGTGTTCTTTTTGCTGTGATGTAGAGTTTTGCTTTACCCCTACTTCAAGATTGTTTTATTTTTGCTTATACATTAGTTATTCTATTTCCTTTTACCTCTCTCTCTCTCTCTCTCTCTTTCTTTCTCTTTGTGTTATCAACTGATGTAAAAGAGAGAAGAAACATTGCATTTTGGGCCAATCATATCGTAGATAGGATCTTCGAATGGCATAGCTCCAGCTTATGTATCATTTTTTCTCAGAGTGTTGTCTTTGTTAGAGTATCCCACATTGATTAAAAATGAAAATGTTAAAGGGTTAATAAATAATAAGGGCCAACTAAGTTCTAGTCATTTTGGTAATGGTTGAGCCCAAACTTAATTCTTGTTAATAGGCTCTTCACTCTTCTTATATTAAAAATTCCATTATGGTATCAGAGTAGGTATGGTTCGGATTCTTAATTTTTCGATTGTCTGTTTGGATGTTAGGTCCAGCGGGCCGATTCGAATACTGTTACATTTATTTCAAGTGACAGCTAAATGTTCAATCTCAATTGCACTTAAAGGGAAGTGTTAGAGTATCCTATATTGATATGGGTAGAGTGTAGAATGTAGAGCTCATTCACAATAATTAGGTTTGGGTTCAACCATTGCCAAAATGACTAGAACTAGTCATTTGGTTGTTTTTTTTTTGGCCAATCATTTGGTTAGTTGGCCCTTACCATTTATTAAGTTTTTAAGATTTCTATTTTTAATCAATGTGGAATACTCTAAAGTCATAAGGCCTCTTAATATTGAACTTTAGATCATACTTTCACTTTGCGAAAATAATTCCACCGTGATATTTTTTCAATTTATTTCGGTAACTTTGGTTTTTAATAGAAGCAGATAAGAAAGGAGAATCAAGTGCTATGCTTCACTGAATAGCTGGGTTTTGAACTGCTAATCGAGGTTTGTATGTACATTTGTTTGCAAGAGTTGACTCTAAAATTTCTAAGATCCTTTGTCAAGTTGTTTTCTCTTCCTTGTATTTGGCATACCGTGCAAACTTTGGTGATTTAGGTTTGAGCTTCATGTCATACAATAGGTTTATTATCTAGCCTGTTGGGCTATCTGGTTATGGTGGATGTCCTTACTCTTTTTTTCTGTTCCTCTTCTGTTCCGTTTCAGCCTGATGAAATTGGGGAAGTCATCAAAATACTTTGAGAGGATGGAGGTAAATTCAATCTCTCTCTTATTGTTCTTTTTAAGGTCTTTAATCAGATAATCATTTACTTGTAATGTGCTTTTTAACTCCATTGAACCTGTTGCGTATGGTGATGCTCTTATCACACTTCTACCATCATTTCCTGGGAAGCTTCAATAGATGGTTTGGATTGGTAGTGTTGGATACAATAACAAATATTCCAAGTTCCAAAGACAATGCTCTTCAAGTTTTGACATTGCTTAGTAAATTGTAAGCTGGCTTTTGATTTGGAACGATTATAGAGTACACAAGATGCCAAAAACAGTATCTAAAAATTCCAAAACTGTTAGTTCCTTACTAAATTCATTTGACAAGGCCACTGAAACATGTTTGCATTGTTCTACATCCCTTGGAAATATTGATTGACAGTTATATGTGAGACATTGGCCAATATGTATGTACGAAATATATTTCCGTTGTCGGAAGAAAATTCATCAAATTACTTTAAGAAGTATAGATCTTACATATTACTTAGAAACTAAATTAATCAAGCTTTTGATATCCAGCTAAATAACAATTCCATTAAATTTTATATCTTGGAGATATGTTGACCTGCAATGGCTTCTCCATAACCACAGTAATCAGTTGTTTCTCGGATAGGTCAACAGTATCTCCTTCCGATGGCCTCCACTCAAAACTCCAAACCAAATTAGCAATAAAATATTCCAAGTGAAGCATTGCCAAAGGGTAACCAGGACAAATCCTCCTTACAGCCCCAAATAGCATCATCTTAATTATTTTGCTTCCTGTAATATCAAAAACTACATCTCCATCGTTGTTCATAAACCTCTTAGGCTTAAATTCCAATGGATCCTCCCACACCTTTAGATCTCTACCCATGTCCACTAACATGAAATGTACATTTGCATTTTTTGGTATAACATAGTTACCTAATGAAACATCTTTAGTCACAGCCCTTGGAAACAGGAAATGTCCTAGAGGGTGTCTCCTGAGACCTTCTAAAACTATTGCTTTCAAAAATGGCATCCTTCTCAAGTCATCTTCTGTCACTTCCGCTTCTTGATCTCTATCTCCAAGAACACTTGAGATCTCCATGAAAAGCTTCTCCTGTATATGTGGGTACATAACCAAATTTGCCATAATCCACTGCAAAGATGTGGAAGTAGTATCCGTGCCCGCAACAAGAAACTCGTTGCATAAGCTATTGAATTTTTAATATGGGTAGAGTGTAGAGTCTACTATCAAGAATTGGGCTTGGGTCAATCATTGTCCAAATAATTAGAACTAGTTGTTTGGATAATTGACCCTTACCACTTATAAACCCTTTAATATTTTCATGTCTAGGCATATGGGACACTCTAACACTCCCCCTCAAGTGTAACTAGAGCTGGACATCCAGTTGTCACTTGAAATATACGCAGTGATAACCGGACCGGGCCGCTAAGACTGGACATTTAGACGGACAACCGAGAAATTAATATTCCGAACTAATCCTGCTCTGATGCCATATTGAATTTTTTATATGGACAGAGTGTAGAGTTCACTATCAAGAATTGGGCTTGGGTCAACCATTGTCCAAATAACTAGAACTAATTGTTTGAATAGTTGACCCTTACTACTTATAAACCTTTTAATATTTTCATGTCTAGGCAATATGAGACACTCTAACATAAGCTGACGATTTCTTGGTTTCTGAGCTTCTTGTGCCCTTTAGGAAGCTACAAATCTAGCAGTGAGTCAACTTATGATAACGCATAATCATCAGCTTTGCCTTGCTCACCATCTTCTTTTAGTTTTTTCTTCCTTTCGATTATTAAATGAATTAGCATATTGTCTTGGTCCTTGTATATTTGCAAAAACTCTTTCCAACGTTTGTACAAGATGATCCTTGTAAGTCGTGGCCACAAATTGAGCTTATGAAAAGTATAAATACCGAGAAACGATCATAGCACCACTTTATCAATTTCTTCAACTTGCTTTTGATCAAAATGTTCACCAAAACACATGAACGCTAACAAGGAAAAAATAGCGTATCGAAAATGTTCTCGAACTCCAACAGGATCACGGGAATTGGATTGCCAATGAAGCTTATTCTTAAGGGTTTTGAGTACCAATTTGCTAGCTTCAGAGAAGTATTTTACGTTCGAAGAGTGGAGAATTGTTGAACTAAGGTTTCGACGAAGTGCACGCCAAGTAGGACCGTAAAATGTAGAGTTGATATCATGTTGATTACTACTAGCAATTTTATGAGTGGCAAGAGGTGGTGCTCTGTTAGCGAAATGTGCACCATTTTGTACCAGGGCTTCATGAGCAAGTGAGTGGTCCAGAACAAAGATAATGGGACGAGAGCCTAAGTGAAGTGTGATTATAGGGCCAAACTTTAAACGAAGTAATCTAAGTAATGACTCAAGTTCAAGTGGAGACTTGGGAAGTGTTAAAAAGTTGCCCATGATAGGAAAAAACAGGAGGTCCTGGAGGAAGGTTGTGGGTGGGATTGTTCTTGGAAAAGAAGAATATGAGGAGACAGGAAATAGTGAGAGAGAGGAGAATAAGGTACCAGGTCTCCATGCTCGGAGTTGTGGTAGATGTAAGCAGGCCTTTGTTCAGCATTAACATTCTTAGGCAGATAATTTCAAGCAAATAATGCAATTGTGCTAGTACCTAATTGGCTTGCAAAACGGGTGTTGCATTAAATTTTACGGATATTTAATTGTAAGTGATACCAAATAACCACAATCCTAACATAGTAAATACATTTATAGTTGTGGTACCTTGTGTGGTATGTTAATTATGTAAACAAAGCCCTCCTTAGTGAGTTTATATGAGATGATGTTCTTACTTCGCTGTATTGGTTTTGAAGATCACAATCAGATAGCAGACCCTTAAGTTTGTTTAATTGGCTGGACAATTCCCATTAGAAAATTGGTTTCTCTTGATTCCGACTTCTGCCTTTTTAAATAAACAACATGACGTCCTTGAAAGAAAGTAAGGCCAAAATAGAAGGAATCCAAGTGGTCCAGGTCCACCATGATGAATATACATGACAAATACTTAGTTAAATTATGGACCACTTCATATATGAACATAAACAACTCTCTTTGCTTTGTCTGTCACGATAAAGAATATTAGTATTAAAATTTGCATTGAAAGTGTTGAGTTCTTGTACATCTTTAAGTGATAAGAGCTGCAACTGGGGTTTTCTTAGAAAACATAAATTGTTGAAGATAAAAAGTGGTCCCTATCTAAATTGGCCTCTTACATCATAAATAAATCGTACAAGATAAGTTCAGGTTCAATATTTTAAGTCAAATTCCTTGGAATTATGCTATTTGTTAGAATCTGGCCTTTGAATGTTCATTATATTTATATGTCCAGTAATTAATGTGTTGTTCTGATAGTTTTGTTGCAGAGTTTTATTCTCAAATTTGGATTTTACTGATTGATGTTAGAGATACTAGCATGCGTATTTGCAATTATTTTTGTTAACATATCTTTCATAGGTGGACTTTACCCACCTTAATTGATGGATCAAATAGGTGGTAGTAATTATTGAATTAATAGCTTAATATTATTAGGATGAGTATTGAGACAATTGATGAGTATCACAATTCAATTCCCTACCTCAACAATTTAGTTTTAAATCAAAAATATAAAAGAACAAAGTAAAAACTAAAAAAATCAACATAAAATTAATGGACATTCAATCATTAATAACAAAGTTGCTTGCGATACATATCAAGCACATAAACCAAATACATATGCAGAGTGTTTCAGACCATCCACACACAATTAAGATTACACATTCAATAATAAAGCTGGGGTTCAAAAGATACCGATCACATGTGTATATGGATCAGACACCGTAATAGGCCTTGAGAGGATCTTCCACAGTCTTGCCAGCTTCCTTAGTGCGTTGTTTTAGGTAGTCAATGAACTCATAAGGCTTAAAGGCTTCAGGATGTTGTCCATCCACAAGCTCTTTCGGCGCTTTTATTACATACCCCTCGTTTGGTAGCGAAAATACTCCAGCAGAGTACCTATTCTTGTTTCCACTCATCATAACACGATGGTAAGGACAGTATAATCTACCATTTGTCCACGCCTGCAAATTAAGCAAGCTAGTCTCATTTTGTCCATTAAGTTAATGTGTATTATGCTGTTATTGTCCCTTGAAGAATCTTAAATGCATTTATCAATTAATTATTTAATTTTTAACATGCTAAGCATTTCACTTTACTTCTTATAATTAATTTAAATAAAATTTCGAATCCCTTAATCAAATCAATTTCAAATCGTTCCAAGTATTAGTAGATAATTAAATCGTGTGTGTATGTGTATATATATATATATATATAAAATTATGAATTTAATATTAAACAATTTTAGAAGTATGAAAGGGCATAAGGACTTACGTTGAAAGCTTCTCCGAATATGACTAGATAATGGTCAGGAGAGAATTTGGCTTCAATCCATTCACCATCTTTTGTCTGCAACTCTAAACCATTAATCTGGTTTTGGGACAGTATGCTCATGATGTTCTGGTCCTTGTGAGCTTTCAGACCCCACTTCTTCTCTGTGGTCCCGGGGGCTTCATATTTGGCGACCCTAATAACATAGTATGCTGAATTCAAGAATTCATCTACGTAGTGCTCAACTCCTAAGCTCTCCACTATCATTCTCCTTATTGTTTGATCCAATTCTGCCAGTGGCTTTGAAAATTGATGTATAGTTTTGCTGCATCAACAATTAGATTCGGTTGTTGAGATTTCAAATATATACATACATACACACACAAACATACATATACACACACTAAATTTTACATTACAAATTAATTATACAAATTTCACTATAATTGTTGATGACTTATACAACATTAATTGAGTAAAAGAAAAACTACACATCAACAAAGAATATTTATAATTCATAATAATCATGATAATTACCAAATTTATATCTTTCTTTCTTTTTCCTTTCAAAATATTAATAAAATTGTATAAAGAATGGTGAGCAGAACATATTTTTTTGTGTTAGAATGTATAGATATATCATCATCGCTAGTGGAAAAAGAACAACTTCGTGCTGCATTGTTTCTGATAAATCACTTTCCTACATCAAATTCTACATCACTTTCCTACATCAAATTCTATTTCTGATAAAAACCATTATTGTTACTTGATGTACTAAATTAACTACCATGCTGTACTGTTTGTCTCTCTCATGGGTATCACTTTTTAGATGTTGCAGATTGGTAAAAGAAAAAAAATGAAAAAAAGGGAATACATATAAACCTGAAGTTTGGATTTCCTTGAGGCCACATGAGTCTAGTGAATTCATCGACGTTGTCATAGAGCTGAGGATGATCAAAGCCCATGCCCTCGAACAATGGCAACAATGGAGATTGCCCAATATAGCCATGGTAAGGCTTCTCAGATACATTGCGCAATTTAGTTTCCAAAGGCAGGCCATATAGCTCTTCCAATGCATCGTCCATTGTTTCCTGAACCTCTCTAGGAATTCCCTTGAACATAGCCATGAAGCAGCCACACTCCTTGGCCGCTTTCAGAACTTGGGATTTCACTAAATCCCACGAAGGTGTTCCTGGTACTAGGTTCGTTGAGAAATCTATAACAGAAATACTAGGAGCCGTCTCCTTCTCTGAGCCCATTTTCTTTTCTGTTTTCTTTCTTATCTGATTGATAAACTGGTTCGCAATTTGCAGTGTATAATCTAATTTTCTAGCCAATTTATAGCTAAAACATGATGACTGATTACACGTTTGATTTTCTTGAAAGAAACAAAGAATGAAAAAAGACATACTAATTCATTATTTTATATGTAATCTTTCTCAATTTTCAACGAACCACAAGGAAAGCTGCATAAATATTTGGTTGATGTTTACATATGATATCAGATATCATTATTATGTACGAAGACTAATCATTGGTGAAGAAAATAGCTGAATTATATATTTTGAGATCCAATCATTGGTCCTAGAAAATTGATGGCAATTTGTTAAGATATGGTTATTTTATCTGAACTGTAAAATGAAAGAATAATTAAGTTTGATTGGTACTAATTAGGTCCGATGCCAGATACCATGATCAACACCCCCCCTGATGCTTTTATGAGTGTCCACTTGTACATCAAAAGACCCTTCTGCACATGGAATGTCAATCTCCAAAGAAACTTGGGCGTCGTCAGTTAGTTTAAGCACGTAACTGATCTTCAAAGAATAAGCAGCGTTATTTCCCTTCGATGATTTTCCATACAACTAAGGAGATTGTAAGCATGAATGCTTGTCATTGCTAAGAGTCCCAACAATGAATTACTTTGATAAGACGAGAGAGGTTTGGCTGAGCGACAGAAGAGTTTTCCTGTTCGAGACGAATATGGAAGCCTAGCCGAGGCCTCTTATTGTCACGCACGAGATAAGTCTCGTCGTGGGCGTTTATGAAATCAATCCATTCAATGTGGGGCACACCTCTCTGTTGTTTGTTGCTAAGCTCTTCTTTTCGTACCTTATTTTATGCCATTCAGGAGTCGATAGTACTTCAAATGACGATGGACATTACATAAGTTGGATTGGAAGTGAGAAACATTTATTACGGAATTTAATGATCCCGTACATTATTGCAATGTATGACAAGACTAATCTGAAATGGTCAAAGGTCAAACAAACCCTATCATATGTTGCATGGATGGTAAATGATTATTATCAAAAGCATCAGATATCCTCAACAGCTTCCTCCAATTTAATTTATTAATCCGTACTCAGTTTCGGATCAATGACAGCCCATTTGAAGGGTTGCCTGTGAAAAATCTTAGGCGTAAATAGTTTCACAAACTTTTTGATTTGCTCCTAGCAAATAAGTAAAATTAGAAAAATTAAAAGAATTAAAAATAAGTCAACATCAGAAATTTGGTAACACAGTTTGATACACCTTGTTTACGTCTACGGGGCTCTTACTCAACTTAATAACTTTCATAAAAATACAATAGATTTACCCAAGGCTTTATTGAACCGACATCACTTAACCCTTGATACTATCCCTCAACTCTTGACACTATATCTTCCTTCAATCTTTCATTCTTTCTACATATTTTCACCCATTTTTCGTACATCAATTCGTAAGCCTCATAAATGCTCTCCATTTTATCACTTGACCCACTTTCATCACTGTCATAAATGTACATTAATTCGTAACACAAGTAGCCTACAAGTTCTTGATAATCAATCCTTTTTCTTTCTCTTATTTTTCTTCTTTCACTCACATCTCCAATAACATTTTCTGCTAGATAATTTCTTCGAATTCGAGATGAAGAATCTAGGTTCAAATCAGCTTTCATTGTTGTAGTTGGTTCATCATCCGAAGTAACTAAAAGTTCTTCAGTTTCTGCAGTTACTTCCTCAGCAGTAACTAACTGTAAACCACTTTCTATAGCTGCTCCATCTGCAGTAACTAGCTGTAAGTCACTTTCTGCAGTTACTTCATCTACAGTGACTAACTGCAAATCTGGACATTTTCTTGTTTTTCCTTCACTACATTTTTGTACTTGTACTTGACCCTTTCTAATCCAAGTTTGCTTCGATACCATAAGATGTTGCTGGAAATTCAATGAAGAGTGTCTAGATTTCCGGTTTTGACCCCTTTGAAACATCATTTGTAGTAACTGGTAACATCTTGGTCTTATATGTCCAATGACTCCACAAAAGTTACATGTGGGTATAAATATTCGATTCTTTCATGAAGTTTCTTCTTCTCAGACAGATTTGGATATGTCATCTTTCTTCTCATTCACTTTAGAGCACTCACCCTTATAGCCAATGCCTTGAAGATCTCCTTTA
>JANZLC010000001.1:21070303-21084071 GCA_026413385.1 Erythroxylum gracilipes
CAATACCTCATTTTAAAGTTATGCAAATTCTCCATAATTCTCAAGAAGGCTAATGAAGCCAATCAATCCACATAAGTTTAGAAATTGTCTCAAAAGGCAGCAACCACAATGTTTTTTTTTTGTCATTTTCACAACTATCCAACATCACATTTTGATTAAAAAATACAAAATACAATAAAACTCAAATGTCTTTCATTTCATCAAATGCTCATAGTTTCATTCATACTTTTCATTCATTACAAGGAATCATACCATATTTTCTCATTTAATTTCATTTAATAAATCAAATTTTCAAGAAAAAGTTCGGGGTCCAATAGTCATAAATAGCATTGACAATAATTAGTCTACAATTACTATAAATAATCACAATATTAACATCAATCACTTAAAATCTTTAATATACTTCATATTAAATGTTGGTTGCAACTTACTAATTAAATATTAGACCATATATATGGATTTAGTCAGGTGGTGAGTTTTCTATTCTTGCATTCTCTTGCTACTAGAAGCAAAATCTTTTTACATTTTTCCTAATCAATAATGATTTTAAATTGATGCATATATGGCATAACTGGTGTCCCTTGTGATTGCTTGGTTATATATATATATATATATATATTTCTTATGTATGTATTGGAATTTGTATTGAAACATAATTACATTAACTGATTGCATACAAGCACATAATTTGTAGTTTAGTATAATTTTAGACCAACAAACGATAAGTCATATATTTGTAGTTTTGTAAATGAAGTTGAAGTGTAATGCATGAA
The DNA here is from genome assembly GCA_026413385.1 of Erythroxylum gracilipes. Taxonomy (NCBI): domain Eukaryota; kingdom Viridiplantae; phylum Streptophyta; class Magnoliopsida; order Malpighiales; family Erythroxylaceae; genus Erythroxylum; species Erythroxylum gracilipes. The sequence continues at coordinate 21,071,077 of JANZLC010000001.1, forward strand.
AGGTCCAAATTACATAAATTAAGATTGAGATTGCATTGATCACACACTCCTATATCTGTATGTTAAAATGACAAAGTGCATGTATACATGTTAATATCCATAAATAATGGATAGATGGGTATATTTCTTTAGTGGAGAGTTCTAATTCAGTATCAAATAGTACAACAGCAGAGAGTTTCAAACAAATACCAAGTGAAACAATTATTTATTTAATTAATTAAAAAAGGGGCCTGCTTGAGCTTGGGCCCCATCATTGCCTAGCCCAAGTTTGGCCTGATTTATTACCATTCCTATTTCTAGATTGAGGATTGCTACATGGATCTCTAAATTTGAGTGTAAAGAAATTTATTAGGATAGGTTGAATCAAGTTTAATAGACTTAATTAAGGTTTGGTAAAAGTTAAACACAAATATATTTAAATTAATTTAAGTTTAATAAAATATATTGATTCCGTTTTGGCACATGGAATATATATAGTAAGACCCATATGTTTAATAAAAATATAATAAATTTGTGCCATATATCATAAGAAAACTTAATTATGTCCAAAATTTTATTTTTCTTTGGGTCTATTTTGAATGTTTTGCTAGCTTTAAAGTTTGTTTTGAATGCTCTAAAATCTTATAATTTAACTTATATTGTAGTAAAAATGTTATAATTTTGGGCCTCATAATTAGTTGGGCCCAAATACAATAAATATAATATCGCAAGCATTAAAATGGTGGGAAGTCCAATTTGAATATTTTGATGGATGTGGCTACGGTCGTTTCTCTCGAGTTTCCTGACTCATTCTTTTGTCTCTTAACTTGCAACTGTTTATGACCTTATTTTGTGAATAATTAAAACCGGAAGGGAGTGGGATTGGGTTTGGGATTGGGAACACCTTCACGGAATAAAGTTAGCTTGTTTATATTTTTCAAAGAAAAAGCGTAAAAGGTGGCATTTACCTGAGCCGTTTTGGCGCTTATCTTGAACAGTAAGAACATTAAAAAATGGCTTAGTTGCTTACGGAACAGTGAGAATTTTAAAACACGTGCTCACGCCCCTTGCAGGCGAGAAAAGTAAAGTCAAAGCTTCCAGGGAGTCGCTCAATTATCCAATTCAAATCAAGTGTCTTCGACCCTGAAAAATATTATCGTACAACACAAAACTACAGAGCATTTTTATTTAAGAAATTAAACAATGGTGGAAGGTGCAGCTTTTAGTACTTATATCTTCTGTTGATTACTTCATAAGATTCAACTGCACAGGGATGAATCACTTGGTTCCATAGAGTTCTACGAGCCAAATTTCGGAAGACTGTAACTTCAGTTTAGCTTGGGCCACGGATTCCAAGCTGCGGGCAACATTCAGCAAGCGGCAAGTCTAAATTTTCAACAGTTCTGAACGTTCTTGGGACCATCTTGTCAACATAGAGAGTTCCATCCAAATGATCACATTCATGCTGCAAGATACGAGCCTGCCAGCCAGAAGCATTAACTTCAATAGGGTCACCGTCCTGATTCAAGCCTGTAACCTCAACATCAAGACATCGTTCAACCACTGCTCTGAACCCATCTACACTGAAAGTTATAATAACAGCAGAGATGGAGCAGGGTTACCAAAGTTAGCTATTTCATTAGCAAGATGGTGCAGGTTAACTTATTTAGCACTGCCAAGTTCTTCAGATATTAAATCTATCAATGCTTCACACCTAACAGTATCCAAAGGGTCACCAACCATTTAACATATCGTGTCCATGCACAAAAACAGATTGTGTTACTGACCGTATGGAAACTGATGCATAAAAGGTAGTAATATTTGCATCAGACTGCTTCTTAAAATTCCAAGAAAGTAGAAGAATAAATTGGAATGGGAGACACCGCAAGGTATCTATGATACATATGTAACAAGGAGAATCAAGAAAAAGTTGCTATGCTGTGAATGACAACATGAATGTTGATAATCAATATAAACTGACAACAATACAGTCCAAGTCAGTCATATGCTTTGTTAATAGGGAGCATTTTTCAGTTCACTGATACTATTGCTACATTTTTGGTGAGAGCTGAAAGGCAAGATAATAGAATTTCTAAAATTTCCCATTATCAGGTGCAAACTAACACTACTGTCATTATTGGAGTGGTTAATGTGGTAAACTATATACCTAAATAATTAAGCTCATGTAATAAACTGGAATTAGATCTCATTGCTAAGTTTCACCTCACCTCAAACATCCTTCAAAAAAAAGTGCAGTCTTGTTACTTTTCTTCTTCAGTTTTGGGTTCAGAATCACCTGCCTCAAATGAACTAATAAATCACAAAAAGGAAAAGTAAAAAGTCTTGCCAAAAAGCATGCATCGTATTTCAGATGTCATAAATCAAGTTTCACTTCAACAAAAGCAAAACATACCAGGAGGTCAAAAGCACGCCTATCCTGGGCCTTAATCTCTTCTTTTGGTGCATAACGTAAATATTCGCTTCTATCTTCCAAAACTATAATCTGCAGAGACCAAATTCACAATATGGATAGTCAACGAATGGTGCTCTGAAAACTCTAAGAAAACTAAGAAAAATGAAAACAGAAAAGAGACCCTTAACGGGATTCCAATCTGAGGAGCAGCGAGACCAACTCCTGGGGCCTTCCTCATCACCTTTACCATATCATCAATGATATTCTGTATCCTTTCCGACCCAATTTCATTCGGGTCAACTTCCCGGGCCGGTTCATGCAATACCGGGTCACCAGCTTTAACTATGTCCGGCAAGCTCACTTTCTTCTTTTCTCCGAGACCCAGAAGCCAACCTGCTTTCGCAATCCCATAGGAAGAGTGAGAATGGCGGTGGGGGATCGGAGTTATGAATTGGGGTTTCGAAACGGGCATTCGAGTCAAACGAGATACTGGAGCCAAAATAGCGGCTCTCGGGGGTTTCCCGGCCAGAGATATAGGGAGGAGACGGAGAGAGAAGCGATGGAGGGTGTCCATTTCTTTAGGGTTTGTTGGAAAGGTTTTGGACGGAAAGGTTCAAGGGAAATGAATGCTTCGACCAGGTTCGGATCTCAGTGGGCTAAAGGGGGTCTGGGCATAATGTTAAGAAACTGGTCTATAACAAGTAGGCAGGGGAACACGTTAAAGATAGGCTGGACTATATTAGGCTCAATCAGAACAATTGTGGTTGTCGGACATGAAAGCACCGAGTCTTCGTCATCTTATTGGGCTCAAGGCTTAATGTTTGATAGAGTCTGCAGATGTTACGACAAAACCCAAAAAGGAAAACGGAAAAGACATTTCGTAAGATGTCAATTAGGTCGTTTATGGTTAGGATGATGTAATTCAAATTGACCGAGTCACGTTTTTTATTGCTTGGTAATGTTAGGATTATCCATATGGGTTACAATCTATCTAATAAATGTCAAACATGCAAGTACAATTACTCCCATTTAATGGATGGAATCATGTGCATATCCAGTGCACCAGCTTGTAAGCAATGTAGGAGCAGACCTGCCACGCCCATTATGCTCTTTATTATGCTTGACCTAATCATCCAACTACCTTATGTATGCAAATTGCAAATGTTGAGTGAGCGTGTGGATGGTCCATGCTCCGCCAGCCATGGCATCTCATATGCCAACTTTCGGCCTCATACCCCCGTCTTCAGCCGCACGTTTGGGTTTGATAGTCACTAAAAATTACGTGTGGGCTATTCATCGAATTTGTTTAGGCAAACTTTCATCTCTTTTTAGGTCAAGCAACTACATGTTAACTTGACTTGAACACGCCTCCACTTTTATCCTATTCCAACTCTCAACTTTGCAACCATTCATGTTTACTAGAGGGGACTTTGAATCTTGAATCGACATACTAATTAAGAAAAGACGAGTCATCTTCTGACCCTTGGCATATAATTTTAGGGACAGGCATATAACTTCAGAATATGGGTATCTAGCTAATCAAATAATTAATTTTTACATGAGAAAGTGCTCTTTCAACGAAACTGAAGTTGGATCCTTAGTTACCCCATTTGACGATATAATATTAATTTCTCTCTTCATTTCTCTCCCATATATATAGCAACCATACGGGCATGGCATTATACATATCGCCTAAAAATATAGGCTTACTGATTACAAAAGCAGAGGAAAGTCCACAGCGTGCAATGAAGGAAAATAGCTCCTTGCCTCTTCCTCCCCCTCCTCCACATTACAAATCCACGACCAGTGAATCAAAGGTTTCTGTCGGTTGTCACAAGGAGGATACAGCTTTACATTCTCATGTCGCAGCAGAGGATCTACCGACGCAGAAGCTGGAGAGCAGGCCATCCATGGATATCAACGAAAGTGCGGAGGCATTCATCAAGAAGTTCAGGCAGCAACTTCTGATCCAAAGGCTTGAGTCCCTTGAGAATTTTGAGCAGATGCTAGCGAGAGGCCAATAAGCTCACGACTTCAAAGTTACTACAAAATCCTGGTAATATGTATATGGTAATGCCCATTGTACGACATATGTTTGATTGTTTCATTCGATATATTATTTTCTGCTCTTTTGATAATGAAATAATATAACATATATATTTATTTATTTATTTATTTATTTATTTATTTATATTTACACATATCTAATAAAATATCATGATTTTCAAGAATATTAATTATAAATAATTTCCAAGAATGAGTTAAATAATAAGAAATGTGTGTTTTCATTATTTGAAAATCTAAATTTAAAAAATATTAAATTATGTAGAATTTTTTAAAATGTATCCAATTATTAAATTTTCAAGTTTTAAACTTTTTAACTTGAGCAGTTTTAGGATTCGAAAAAAAGATTTTCTTTGTAAATAAATTGTCCAAAGTTGGTAATGGGACTTCCTCATAAGATTCTCCGAATCATACGTTTGAATCAAATCAATTAGGTCACTTGAAATCATTTTTGGAACATCGAATGCATTGTTTTATGATATTTGAGCAACTTGCTTTGAGATTTATAGAATAAGCATAATACTGAAACAAATTCACAATTTACACAACGGGATCAAATTAAAACCTCTAAAATGACCCAGAATCGTACAAGCAAGTTTAATAAGATTCCCTGGATACCGAGATGGCTATCCTTTTAATTAGTTCCAGGCTTTGTTGCAAGGCCTAACCGATACAGACAACGTCACAACACTAAAGAAACAAATCTCAAAAGACCCGATTCCTTTTCATTTATTCTCTAGGCGTCGCTACTGCTGAACTACCTGGTGTATCTGATGCTGCATCATATGCACGTTTACGAGAGAACATGATCGAACCATCTCGCCGGCTAGAGGGATCACAGGGAGGCTATCACAGTTGCATATCTCAATCATGAATCCATCAGGATCGTGGAAGAACAATTGATCTACATGGATTCCACCTTCCTCCACTGTTGCTCGTTTGTACAGAATTCCCATTTCCTTGAGTTTCTTCTCCACTGCTCCCATGCTCTCACACTGACAAGTAATCCAGAGAATAGAAACAGATTTTCAATTACGAGTTCAACACAAGATTTACCGTTGTTTTTCTAGGATCAGTCAGCTAAATTTCCCATTTAACATGTGCATAGAGGTGACCAGCCAAGAAGGTCGCTAAATTTTATTTTGTCATCCACAGATGCCAGAGACTCTGGTCATTCCCTCTCTTTTAGGTTTCAGACAGGGACCGTACTGAGTGCCTGCTTCGGGGTTAAAGGCTATCTTTTGCCTAAAGAATGGAAAATGAGAGGAACCACAGAACCGCCAAACTTATCCACACTATGTTATGACTTCAGAAAGCGACAAGTTTGGTGTAACATTAGCCAGTTAAATCAAAAAAGTTTCTGAAAAGTAATGAACCCAATCAACAGAAATCTTTCTCACCAGATTGATAACAAGTTATTTAAGCTCGTTACAAAAAAACTCAACTTCAGTTAGGTACAAAGCTTTTCTTTGATTGCTCAACTTAGTTATGGATCAAAGTAAAAATGATGAAAGGTTGGCAACTTGGGTGCATATGCACCCGAAGGTTTGCTTCCAAGACATTCACGTTTTTCGCTTAATCTCTATCGGGCCGAAGTTGCATAACCAAAAGACGTGAGTTTGTTTTTAAGATTTCAATCCTAGTAAGGAATTCAGCATTATCAATAACCTTGTTGCTGCTTAGAAGGGCCGGTGAATCAGAGAAGGCCATGAAATTGTCCTCGAAAGAATCCATGATTATCCAGAACACCATAAAGAATCACCAAGTAGAGATAAATACCAAAACTGACAAAACAACCGCGCACAGAAATTTAGTTACCTGGAAGGAGATGTGATTATCCTTGGGATTGATTTCCCTTTTCTTTGGCAAGCTTTCCGGGTCTTCAGCTTGCAATAGATGAATTCCAATTCCATACCCAAATAACCTACACAGAACATTGGCAGAATACACAGCCTCAATATCAAATTCATCACAGATCTCTACTTCATGTTAAACAAATATAAAAAGAGCTGAACTTTATTATCGTTGGTTAAACCAGTGGAATCAAGGTTCCAAATTTGATCGAAACTCATTGAAATCCATCACATATTTCCAGTGATATGATTTAATATGGAGTAGCGGAAGTACCATGCCCCATCAAAATCGAACGAGCAAGGCCTCCTAATTGGGAAAAACCCAAGTGTGTTCTGGTAGAAATTAATCGATTCCTCCACTGATCTACACACAAGTGATATGTGATTCAAAGACTTGAGATACAGAGGATTCGCAGAATTTTCCTGCATCTTATAGGGATAGAATTAAAGAAAAAAACAAAAGACTACCGTGTCTCGACCAAAACCAAGTGGTTCGAAGGAATACACAAAGAAGGAGGAAACAGAAAACAATCAGAGAGACAATGTCGGTGAGCTAGTCAAGGAACTCCAACCAATTGCATCTTAACGTAAGGAACCAAAGTCTCATTTATAGAAGTGATCAAAAGCTATCTTTATGAGTTCTAATGTTACTTGCAAACTTAATCGAAGCTAAGGATATCCCATGGAACGTGTCAGATAGCGATGAATAGGACACGTAGGTTCCACGTGCTTTCATTTATTCTCTCCACTTGCAACGACTTCCCTTGTCATCGACACATAAGCTCCACATTTAAAATGCTTGCAATTGTAATGTCGTTTCGGATTGTGCATTACTACATTTGTCCACATGCCATACATAGTAGCAGTGTTTTAAAGACATGGAAGATGGACCTGACAGGAATTACATCTACTGTAGATTTTCCATCCGGTTGAATTTCATCGTCAAATTTCTGTTTCAAGGTTAATTTGATTCAGTCAACATGATTTCCTATTTGAATATATAAAAATTATAACATAAAAAATTCAAATGAGTTAGTTCAAATGACCACCCTTTTATTAATTAGGATTAAACTCTTTTCTAAAAATAAAATCTTTAAATACATCACGTTAATATGAAACCGTTACAAAACTTGACGAGTGTGAAATAATACCGAAATCGAGGCAAGGGGATTGGGAGGCGCGGCTTTATTAGGTGCGTATGGTACCATTCATGGTCCATCCATGTCTACCCAAGTTTTGTGTTGTCTCTGTTATGCATAGGCTACCCGTAATTGGCTTAACTGGACACGAAGTTATACCAAATATGGTGGCTTTCATCAGCAAATATGTTTCGACAGATACGCATCAGGATCTATAAATATCTCACCAGAGAAAAGATTTGCAGCAGTAGACAAGAGGGGTAAAGCTCACTCTTACTGCGGATATCAAGTATTGGCTGGCTTTCATTAGTGTATGGAAAGAAGGAAAAAAAAAAGATTCATTTATAAGTCATATATTTGTTTGGATCATAAGCAGATAACATTCTATGGAAAAACATGAGTAAGAGTAATTCCCCAGCTCCGGGTTAAACTCATTTTAGGGGATTTGTAGCATGAGATTATGATTGTAATGGCCTATACTTAGTGAACAAGATAATACAAAAAAGTTAATAGAACAACTAAAGTTTGAAAATATTATTTGGAAACCACACAATCATAGCCTGACGAATCATGTACTTGTAAAGTGCTCGTAGATTAGCCTTTGTTTGGATGGAAGGAAAGCAAGAGAAAAGAAAGGAAGAAAATTGTATTTCTCTTAGTTTTCATTATTTGGACAAAAATAAGCAAAAGAAAAGTGAGCGAATTGAGAGGAATAGGAGAGAAATTTGGACTAAATGTATTTCCCACCAAATTGGTGAGAAAGGAGGGAAATTTAAGACAAAGCAAGACAAGATAAGTAAATTATCATTGTATCCTTATTTAACAAAAGAATAAACAAGTTCTATAATCAAGAATATAAAGGTATGTAAGTTTCACTTCTCTCCCTTGATAAATTAGGAAAACAAACAAAGGAAAATAAATCTCATTTCTCTTCTATTTTTTTTCTCCTCTTTTTCTCTCAATTTTTTTTCTTGTACAAGTAAGAATTCAAACAAAGGCTTACTATTGGTTGAGTTACCTTTAGCATAATTGAATACAACTGTTTTATACCTTGGGAAATAGAAACAAATAATCTCGGAAATATCTGTATAACATGTAGTAGCAGCAGCAGTGGTGTTTTGGCTGATTGTTTACAGATGTGACCCAATCTTCAATAAAGAACCATTTCTACAGCTTTTGCTTGCCTGTGACGCAAAGCCGCAGTTACGTTTTTTGAATGTGAGTGCACAGAAATCGAATTTTTTTTATATGGTACGTGACAATCAATACCTAATTGGGTTGCTCAGTGTCTTATGTCTACACGAGCCTCTCTTTCATTTTATTCTGTTCTTACAATTACATTCTTTTTTTCCTTCCCTTTAGCAAAGATTTAAGTTTCATACAAGGTTTTAAATTTTACGTTGGTCAAATTAGGATACGCCCATATCATCATCCTGTAATTACAATTCTAATAATAATTTATATATATAACTGTACCTTAATTTGTAATCGGTATGTTTAATTTTTAATTTTTAATTTCTTCACATACTCTCATAAACTATGCCTTTTCACAATCAGACACCTTTAGTTTGGCATAGATATTTATTGAGTTAATCATTAGGACAATTTATTGGAGACAAAAGAAATATGTATACTTGTTGTATAATGAGTCAGCTTGAGAACGACCTCTTACCTGACCTTTGTAAATCGTCCAATACACAAAGAAGATGACCCTTGATAGATATTAAAATATTTTCCATGAGCAATCGGGGGGTCGATTACTTGTATTTTCTTAATCTGATGAAGCAAAACCGTGGGCTATACATATCATAATTTACATGAAGTGGCTTTTGGTGCTTCGTCTCCTATACTTATTGCTGTCTTGCTCTTAACATTTTTGTAAGCTAGATCTTAAAGCATGAAGAAACATGTAGCATCAAATGGTTAAAAGTAATTTGTTCTCAACTTTTGAATTGATATTAAATTTGGAAGATTCAAATTTTTTCTATATAAAATGTTTGGTAGTTTTATATGTTTCGCATTTTGGTTAACACATTGAGTACAACATGTGTATTAATTTTTTGAGTAAATCTAAATTATAATGAAATAATTGAATTTAATCTAATTTTATAATATTAATTAAAAATTATTAAAAAGCATTCTGGTCTTGTGTGCCCAACCTTCTTACAGTGATAACATATGATTTGATTGTTTTGTATATTGCTATTGTTGTTGCTGCCTTTTGATAGGAACTTGTTATTTCCAGCTTTCTTGTTTCCTTCTTGTTTCTTCATCAGCTTCTTTTTATAGAAGCATACATATTTTCTAACCATAAAGTTGAATTTGTCATCTCCATCTATTTGCAACTTCGTGTCACTTTCATCACCATTTGATTCGTCAGCTTTTAGTGTCATTCCTTTTTTGTAAGAGGGTCTTTCATTTTGCCTAAGCTCGGTTTCATGGATCATCAAATTTTCTAGTAGCCAGTCAAGTGAAATAGTGTCTAGATCCTTTGTCGTTTTTATAGATATCACCTTAGGTCTCCATTCCTTTGGTATTGAACTCAAAATCTTCATTACGTGCTCGTCATTGGGATATATTTTTACCAAGTTCTTTAAGGCCATGATGATGTTGTTGAAGCATCCGAAGAGTTCGTTTATAGTCTCCCCCTGTTTCATGCTAATAGTTTCGTATTGATGCAATAAGAGACTTATTTTATGTTTCCTAACCTTATTCGTCCCTTCAAAGGTAACTTGAAGTTTGTCCTATATTTATTTTGTTGTAGAGCAATAGGATATCTTTTCATATTCTTCTAGAGACAATGCATCTATTAGGTGATGTTTTGCCTTACCATTTAGTTGTGCATTTCTCCTGTCAGCATCAGTCCATACTTCTATGTTATTGAATGTGGAAATTGTAGCTCCAACTCTAATTGCTTATCATACTTCAATGTCTACAGATTGGAGATATATGGTCATTCTATCTTTCTAGGATGAGTAGTTGTTTCCATTAAAGTAAGGAGGCTTTGAGACAGATTGTCCTTCAAAACTTCTCAAGGTGTTTGTCATAATCTGTCACGTGCTGTAAAACACAAAAATCTGAGACCTCACTTTGATACCAAATGATAAAGCAAACATATACAAGAGAGGAGTGAATTGTGTGTAACTAAAATAAATTTTTGCAAGTTACTTTTAATTCATATAAAAATAGATCCTAGTTAGCGAATAAATAAAAGGAGCCTGTCAAACGATAAAGATTTTTAAATGACAGAAGCTTGTCAGGCAATAGGAGCCTTTTGTAAGATAAGACCCTGCATAAATGAAAGAAGCCTACTGAATAATGAATACTATTATAACAATTAAGAAACAGAAGGCGTCTGTTAAAACTGAAAGGAACCGTCAGCAAGTTGAAAATAGAGAGGACCTTTTATAAAAGTGAAGAAGCCTCTTATTGAAATGAACACACACATAATATAATGCGGAAATATAAAAGATAAGGAGAGAGAGAGAAAAGAAGGACATAGTTGATTTATACAAGTTCGGCTTTCAACCCAAGCTTACTTCCAGTCCCCAAGTATCCAACTTGAGTATTTCACTATGAAGTCAAATAGTAATTTGGCGAGCCCCTCTACGCTCACAAGTTAATATTTTTCAAGGCTTTTCAACCTTCCACACTAGTAGTATTTCACTAGCCTCTACAAGCCCTCAAATAAAAATGAGGTTTGCTCGATATGAGCCTTAGTAATCTCTCTCATGAAATTTCACTTTCTAACACACAAGAGAATTTTTACAAAGATATCACTTTTAAGAATGTATATGCTTTTGATGAGTTTTGACAATATAGCTTCGCAAGCTTTTGAATTATTCAGTTGTTGTTCACAATCGCATTAGCTCTTCCTTAAATAGTCAATTTCTTAGTCGTTGCTTCACTTGCATCTTTAGTAGTTGGATAGATTTAAATCTGAAAAACTTCGATGTCCTTTGCCAAAAATCTTCCAGTAATGACAGGGTGAATATACGTCTTTCATAATTAGTAGGATCCTTTCGAATAAACCATTTCTAATAAGATAAGGTCATTATGAAGGTTTCTGCAAGAAAAAAATCGTATTTGTTATGATTTTATTTTATTTTGAGAATAAGATCATTAATTGTACAAGAAAATAAATCTAATTTAAAATTTGAAATATTATACAATTATCATCAAAATTGTTGATCATAAACTTTGAGCTATCACAAACAACAAAAAAACCAAGCTAGATGAGTTATACCCTCCTGATATCTGATGAAGAGACTAATTAGAATACTAAGAAAAAATATGCTTTAATTGCTTGAATTTTAGTATACTTTTTGTGCTTGATTTCTTGATTGTCAATATGCTTATGTCACAGGAAGGCATATTGTTTTCCTACTTTTTTTTCACTTTTCATTTATTTTATTGTGAAAGCTATTTGGACTCACTTTCTTTTTAACATATCGATGAAGTTCATTGTTTAATGTCTCTCAATTTATATGTTGTGTTTTGTCAAGTTTTTGCTCTCTTTTCCAAAGGTTTCATTCTATTCACGAAACATGGGTTTGTCTTTCCTTTAATCTTTAGTAGTCATTATTTACATGACCAGTAAGATTTTATAACTACTTAGCAACTTTATAGCCATCATTAGATAAGATCTTGGTTAAGCAATAGTTAGACAGTCTTCAACAAAGGCTGTCATATTGTGCTGTGATATCTTTTGTTGATGCACTTGCAAAAGTTTTTTTTAAAAGAGAGAAAGGACTTTAATAAATTTCTACCGAAGGAGGACTTTAATAATTTTCTACCGAAGGAAGACTTTAATAAATTTCAATGGTAGAGCGAGTTAAATAGAAAATTTCAAAGTATGAAATTAAATTGAAATTTTATATGAATAGGAAGCTTATCAAATGAATTGTCAAATCTGTTATTATAATTTAAAAATACTGAAACTAAGATAAGTTCTACGATCAATAATTTTTGTAGTTGGCATGAAAGGGGGATTTAGACCAACGTTTAGAGATCCGGCCGGTAAGATAAGTTCTACGATTATTGAAGTTGACATGAAAGGGCCCTTTCATGTCAACTACAAAAATTATTGATCGTAGAACTTATCTTAATTTTAGTATTTTAAGGCCGGAAAACGGTACCCGAATCTTGTCTTAGGTATCGACTAAAAATATCGATTGGTATCGAAAATTTTAAAAAATTAGGCGACTTTTTTGCAAAATTAAATCCCCCTTTCATGTCAACTACAAAAATTATTGATCGTAGAACTTATCTTAATTTTAGTATTTTAAGGCCCGAAAACGGTACCCGGATCTCGTCTTGGGTATCGACTAAAAATACCGGTCGGTATCGAAAATTTTAAAAAATTAGGGGATTTTTTTCCTAAATTTTCAAAAATTTCCTTCCTCCTTCCTACCTATCCTTCCCCCCCTTTTTTTCAAAGTTTTTAAAATAATAATAAATATTTTATTCTTAATAATAATTATAAATTAAATAAAACTTAAAAATAAATTATTTTTATTTTTATTACTAATAAATTATTTTTATTTA
>JANZLC010000001.1:21089263-21104703 GCA_026413385.1 Erythroxylum gracilipes
CATCAATCATCCTACTTTCAAATCATACATAACCCTAGCCTTATACCCAACAATTCCACCTATAATTTTCATTCAATTCAAGCATCAATAATCATAATAAACACACCCTAACTCCCATTAAATACATCTAACATTAAATACATAATGAAAACATCCTTAAAACTTAACTTAAACACTTACCTACTTCAAGCTCTCAATGTTCCAATCTTCTCCTAATACACAAATCCTCTACTTTTCCACACCATACACAAACATCATCGTGTAAAGGAGGTAGGAGGGTGAAGCTTTCAAGCATGAAAGGAAAGCACCAAGGTAGGAGGAGGATGATTTAGCTAGAACAATTGAAAGAAACCAAAGAAGAAGAAAGGAGAGGAGGAGCTTCGGATGGGATGAAGACAATTAACTATAACTTAATCTTTTCCTTCCTTTTATCCATGAAGTTACCGAATGAGTAGGGTATAAGTAAGACAAAACCATTAAATGTAAGGGACACTTGGCAATTTTTTGAGAAAAAGACAAAAAAAACAAAAGACAAAAACTTTGTATTAAAACCTTTGACCCATTCAATTCCAATGGACCTAATTCCAAATCCAAAATAATATACCCAATATGGTAGGGCCATTGGACAACAATTTTCGATACCGAAAATCGACCGGTTCGCCACTTGGTGATTTTTTTCCAGTCCGGGAATTTTCTCCGGAAAATTCCAGAAAAATTCCTAAAAATTCCTTAAAATATAAAACACTCACTGGTGCACTCAGAATAATTTTTCAAACCCAATAACCACGTTAATCCTAATAAAATTGCATTAGGCACGAAAACCGGGAATGTTATGTATACATGTACAGTAATTTCATGTGCACAAATGGTACTGTGTACTAATCCTATTATGCATGAACAGTCCTAATTCATTCCAATCCATCTCATCCTATGCCATATTTACTATTTTACCCTTCCAGTCGGGGGTGGGATGTTACACATTTCTAGCACAATAAAAAACTAGAAGAATTAAATGCAACAAAATAAATAAACATCAATATTTATTAACGCAATTTGACACATCTTACCTACATTTGTGAGCTCCTCACCCAGATTAATACTTTCATAAAAGGACATCGATAGTTTTACACAATGCTTTAATAAGCCGACACCACTTAATCCTTGACATTACCACTCATTCTCACTACCCGTGAAAGTGATTCACACCCAATAACACGACCGATTCGTATTAACCTCAATAGAGGATTTTTCTCAACAATCTTTTAACGCAAGAACAATGAATAAGTAACTCAAGTAATTAAACAAATAATTCAACACTCAAGAAGACACTTGAGAAAGAAACAAAGAACTTCCCGCACAACCAAGAAATCATGCACAGCTAAATAGTCACGTAGGTATCATCACTAAATCTGCAATTAATGCACACTATCCTTCAACCCACAATAATGCCTTTCAAACACGAAGGTTTATGTATACAACAATATACTCTCAGCTATCTCCTAATTTTCTGAACACTAAAATCATGTGATCTGCCCATTCACCATCAATAGAAACACGCTAAGATATAGGCCAAGAAACACTCATAAGCCTTCCTCAATTCAGCCCACAACAAAAAGAATCAGATCTCATGCATATACTTACCATAACCACCCAAACAAAAACATTACCAAGTAACTCACGTGTGTATGTAGCAGAAGCAAGATTATGCCCAACATATCAAATAAACGCCTAGCCAAAACCTTCACCAAGTCACTAACGTTTCAACTGCAGAAGTTGGGTCACGCGCATAACAACACGCCTGCAGCTATCTCACTAGTTTTTTGCACACCCAGTAACGTGATCTGCCCATCCGCTATAGATCAACCCACACCAAAGATGCATACCAAGTCACACGCAAGCCTCCCTCAAAGCAACGAAATATTCAGATCAAATACAACACAATTTCTTCGTCAACACGTAGCAGAAAACCGCACAAAATCATTCACGTGTGTTGCACCAAAAACAGAGTCACACACGCAATAAGACCAAGACATTGAAATCTTCACACAATAATCACTCAAGCCAACTTGCATTATCCATACCTTAATCAATGTGATCCACACCAATCTTCATTTAAGATAGACTTCTATTTTTGCAACAACTTTTATCTAAGAATCCAATTCAAGCAAGAAATGTCATTTATTTTCACCACTTCTTTGTTTTTTTTGGATATATTTACACCACTTCTTGATTTATGTTTTTAACCATTATTTTGAAGATTCAATAATAAAAAATGACAAAATTAAATAATATGACATAATAAATATCTTAACAACTCCCCCTTTTGGGCATTTTTGTCACAAAGAAGAAACTTCTTTTGAATCACATAATCAAATATATATAAGTATTGAAATCACAATACTCTCCCTCAATCCAAGGTCCACGCATAGATAAAATAGCCAACATTTACAAGTAGCTCAAAATAACCAATTACAAACTCATATACATTTAAGTCATCTTCCCCTTTGGGACAAAGGATGCAAAAAAAAAAATCAAGGAGTATCGGATGATCGAAGAACCCACTGCTTCAGCTGATGAAGTGCATCAAGACCCACTTGTTTATAAAATCTTATTGCAATATATATTAGTGTCTGTAAAAATTTCTTTATATGTCGTATATGTCATTCTTTGTTTCAAATTACTTATTCATAAATGCCAAATTTTTTGGATTTATTCCATTGATATTAAATTTAACCACTATAAAGTCTATAATAAATATTTAGACAATCAAATATGACTTAGCTTTAGGGTTTGATAAACCAAGTGAAGAGGCATTTTGTATGTTTATTTATCTATGTTATTATATAAAATATTAAAGATTTTATGAAAATATAGGAACATAAGTTATTAGACCAAATGCGATTTTAGTCCATAGTTTTGATAATAAAACAACATACTACTTTTACTGGCGTTAATAAATTAGATTAATTACATTGGTCCTCCTATGATTTTCACCTTTTTCCACATATGCTCCTCCTTATTAATAAATATCACGTACTCCCATAAATTTTTATTTTTATTTCATTTACATCATCTTATATCATTATTCATTATATAAGTTTAATGAAGATTAGACAAACAATGTTACATGGCTTGATTAAGAGTTACGTGCCATAACACTTGTTATGATTATGCCATGTAACACACGGTCTCAATTGTTATCGTACGTCTCCCAAAGTTGTGACATCATTCATATACAAGACAAACTCATTTTTAGGTATTACATCTCCTAAATCACATAATATCTTGTGTTAGGTGGCACAAATATGATAAGTGTTAACATCTAACACAATATCTTTTGTCAATAACATTGGAGGGTATGAGTGAAATAAAAACTAAATCTTAGGGGATATGTAATAGTTTCTAAAAGTCAAGGATTTAAGTGAAGGGTCCAAATTATAAAAGGGTATGATGCAATCAACTCTAATAAGTTTATTTGATTAGTTGGTGTATCACCCAAAATATTAGTAGGTTACACGAGCCAAATCACTAAATAAACCAACTTTCAAAAATAGTTTAAGCCACCAATTATCAACACTCTATGCTTTTCAAAAGCACTAAAATACTCCATTTTCATAAAACTCTTATACAAATCCAGTGAAAGAAAAAAACAAATCAGCTGTTATATGGGAGGAGACAATCAAGTATTTAGTGAACATCAAAATGGAATGTCAAGTGGACTATAAAGCACTCAAAATCAGTTGAGCTTCACATCTGGAAAGAAAGGAATTGTAGGATACAAAACAGAAGTATAGAGTTGGTTTTTGAGGAGATCACTCTTCAAATCCGACTAATATTTTGCTAGCATGGGAATAGCAACTAAATTATCCACCAACAGTAGAATGAGATGGCTACTACCCTGAGTTTATCCACCAACTAAATTACCCTGAATGTGGTGGCTCCTTGTGCGCACCAAGTACTGGGCCGCTCTCCTGAGGGGCTGGCTGGGATCAAACCATGATTCAATCCTCCAACGATGGTCGGGTCTGCAACTGGGGGCCCTTTGAGTTATGGATCAACCTTTTGAGGTCAAGATGGCCACTACCCTGAACCACAAGGTTTAAGCTGATTACCAGGAACCATTATACCCTGTAATCTTGACTAGAACTTTTGTTTCTTTGTTTGTACATATTTGTTTATTAATGAAATCCATTATTTTTTGAAAAAAAAGTTATACAAAGAATTTGTTTATATATGAAATGTCTTCAATCTTTCTTGTCCCTAGTGCACTTGACTTAAATTCTCTTGAAGTAAATCATTTTAATCCTTTAATGACTTTGCTCTTTCATTATGCTTTTTTTAATCTTTTTCTTGAATTTTTTACCATTAACTTAATGAATTACCATTCTTATATCTCCTTAATTAAATATAATACATCTATGAGTTTTAAGTTGTTATTCAAAGTTAAATGATTATTTCACTAATTTTTTGATATTATTTGTAAAAATTAGATCTACTTCTTATAGGATTTATCACTTGTTAAAAGATTAATAATTTATCTTGTATCTTTATTAGAAAATGAAAAAATATTTATGTTGTACCTTTATTTTATAATTTTTAATTTTCAATAATAATATCATGTTTCGATTTTATAAGTGCATTTATTCAAAAATATATGTCAATAGGAGTTATACATTATTATGAGATAATTTATGTTATATCTTGATTTGTTAAAAGATACATTGATAAAGATATATAATTTTATAAAATTTATTTATTCAAAACTATTTATAATAAGTATACAGCAGAAGCTATTTTCATCAAGATATCATATGGAATAAATGTGATTTAAGTCTAGTTTATATGTAGACGTATAATTTTAATATTATACTGTAAAATTATATTTAATGTACACAAATTTAAAATGTTTGGAGTACATTAAAAAATTAAAATTTTTATAAGTTATTCTTATTCTAAAATCACTAAATCTAGAACTTTAATTTTACGTTATATTTTTTTGTTACATTAATTTTACGTTATATACTAACATCTAATATGCACATTTTAAAACGGTTAGGGCACATCAATAATTAAGAATTATTGATATTTATAAACTAATTTTGATCTTTTAGATAAATATTATTTTAAATTTAAGCACTCCATTTAAAAAATATTTTACAGTTATTTATCGAATTCTGGGAAATGATAAAATCTGGAATGTTCTAAACTAATATAATAATTTTGCGTAATGCTTTATTTATGTATTCAGATTATTAAATTTATAATTTTCATATTACATTTATATTAATATGTAATATGAAAAATATGAAAATAATTAAAATATATCAATAATTAAGATATTTTTAGATGATCTTAAGTTTATAAATATTAAATATTTTAAAATATTAATATTAATATTAATGTTACTATAATGTCTTTTTTAAGTTAGAATTAAATTCATTAAAATTAAATTAAGGTGAATCTAACAGAATGTATATAATGATCGGCAGCAGACAATTGCTATACTTGCAGTACCTTGAAGTTATATTATACAAATTTATACAGCCAAGGCAAAAATAGCAAGACTGTTTGAAACAAACGGGAAACTTCTTGCTGAACAATAAAGAATGACCTTTAAGGACCATCACAAATAAAAAGCCTATAGAGCATAACTTCACACTCCTCCATAAGTTGGTGAAGCAAATCAGTGAAGAAAGATGGCTGTTGCATGACTCTTCGCATTGACGAGAACTGGAAGCAAGTGCCTGTCCGCTTCTTGTGCTTTTTCACAATCTTTATCAGTCCTAGTCACAGTACATAATTAGGTCATAAGTTAGTTCTCTGAGACTCTGAAGCAGGTAAACCGAAAATTGCAAACACTCAAGCCAAGATAGAGAATGCCTAAAAGACTAGACCTTCACCTTAAATTTGCTCTTAATTTTCTCATTAAAGAGGCTATCAATCATCTTCAGTTATCTCTGACTTACTAGCTTGCTGTTATTGTCACTTTAACGTGACTTCTTCTGTACCCTTCAAAATTCTGAAAGGTTCCTCTGAGACCACAAATCTTCTTTACTTTATTTCATTATCATCCATAGGAAGCAAGAGCCTCCGCCAGTTTATGAATTCCCATTTACCAAAACTCTTAGTAGAACCAATAGGCGATTGGAAAGTTTACCTGTGAGGTTCAGAACGCTGTAATGGAGTAACAACACCATTTCTGCACGAAAATCCAAGATATCTTTCTGTACTTGTAACTTCTCTGACTGGTTTTCCAAGTTTGCTGCTCTTATTTGTAGCTCCTGCGATGCCAACCAAGACCAAGTTAAGCAGAAAGCAAGGATCTGCCCAAAAGAAATCGATTAATTATGGTTTTATGCTTCTAAGCAATTGGTAAAAGATGGAAGACATGTAAGTACCTTCAATCTGATGATATAGTCTTCTTCTTTCTCGTTAAAAAATGTAATTGCTTTGTTAACTTCATTGTCTAACAACTGCGCAAAACCATTGCTCTCTCTCAAGGTGTTCACATTAAAAAGCTCTCCTGCAACGAACCTTGAGACTTGGTTATGAATCGATTTCGCTGTCTGTACAAGGATAGATCAACTTGAGTTGTCTCTTCAACTCCTTGTAAGATATGAACTCACCTCCCCATTCAGGGAAGGTTCTCTCAACCTCTTCTCTAAGCCTTTTTCCATACTTCATCTTCTCACATTCTGATGACTGTTAAGAGGCAAACTGGAAATAAATTATATACTTTCTGAAACTTTGGAGACAGTAAATTGTATATGCTGAAATTTGGAAGGCAGGATATTCTATAATGCCACACGTATCAATTCGCAGATTCCCTCAAAAGCAACAAAATGACGCGTATATTATCAGAACCGACACTAGTATCTCCACGAACATAATTGTCAATCTTCTTAACATCTGATCAGGTCGTGTACATATATTTACATCTCGTCTGATGTTTTCTTTTAGAGCAATTTGATTGGTCTAAGCCAATCCATGTTGTATCTTCCGTTAAATGGAAATAAATTATCAAATCATGGTCATTGTCCAATGAACAAGTGTCCGTATAGAAACTTCTTTTTTTTTTTTTGGAAAATTTAAAGAAATTATATTATCAAAAACTTAAACAACTACAATATAAAATCCTAAACAAAACGGGAAGCCAGATACAATCAGACAAGGAGAGGCTTAACCAAACGACCTCTGCCACAACCACTCACAACATCCTCCTATTTGCATGTGCCATCGCCTACGCAAAGACCCACTCAAAGACATCTGATGTCCAGAAGCAATTATAACTTCCCGAATAGCATTAACTATAAAATCAGCTAATTCATATTTTGGTCTCGCCAGCTGCTTATATATGCGCTGATTCCGCTCCCGCCACATATAATACACAGTCAACTGAAACGAAGTCCTGATAAGAATACTCTCAGGCCGCCCTATACTCACTTCTCCAATTAAAAGAGCTAAAACATCACTCCAACCACAGGAGGGAGGAAACAACTCAAGCAGATACACAATGCAGCTTCAAACTGTTTTAGCATAAACACATTCAAAAAACAAATGGTCCCGACACTCCGCACTACGGTGGCAGAGCACACAAATAGGGTCGAAATCTCCAAACCATCTATCTTTTGTACGCAACCTGTTTTTAATCACCAACCAGACGACAAAGGCTGCCTGTGGACTGACCACCTGGTGCCAAACAAGATCCGCCCAACTGATCTCCACGTGACTCCCTAAGCTTACAGTATGGGTTGATTTATTAGTAAAAACACCACCGGTAATAGACCATACCTGTTTATCGTGCTCAGGCCCGATCACAAGACCATGAATGTAACTATCAATGACCTGGCCAAAACGATAGTTTGGTCGTTGTCCCCTCCACCGGACTACCCAGGCCACCGAAGCCTCTGATGGAATGCGAGCACGAAAGCTCCTCAAGTCGATTTGCCCCCAAAGAGGACTATGAGCATGCCAATTGTCGTACCAGAAACTAACTCCATCCCCATTCCCAATCTGTCACTGGATTAGAGGGTAAGTCAACTCACGGACATTCAACATGCTTTTAAATATCCACGAGTGATCAACTCGCAGAGGGATATGCCAAAAACTATGACCGCCAAGACGATAGGTCTGAACCCATTTAACCCACATGGCTTCCCTATCCGCAAACAATCTCCAAATTCGTTTCATCATCAACACCCGTTGCATATTAGAAAAGGAGATAATTCCTAAACCCCCTTGCTTCTTAGGCAACAAAATCTCACTCCACTTAACTTTGGCCCCTGTACAATTCCCATGCTTACCAGTCCAAAGGAAGGTCTTTAAGATCCGCTCCATTTCTTTAATAACCCTCTTCGGAAAAACCACAAGGGCCACCCAATGAATATGCATACTATTTAACACCGCAACAATTAAGGTAACTCTCGCCGCGAACGATAAAAACCGGTGTTGCCAAGCATTAATACAACATCTCAACTTTTCTAACAACAGAAGAAAATCCGAAAACTTAGGTTTACCCGATGTAATAGGAATACCCAAATATCGGAAAGGATGATGATGAAGAGGCATCCCCGCCACCCGACCAATTTCCTCCAAATTGGACACGTCAGAAGAAACATAGATACCGCTCTTCTGGGCATTAATTCGCAAACCAGACCACCGAGAGAAAATTTCCATCAAATTGAGCATCCTGGATATTACCTGAGGATCTGCCTTACAGAGTAGAATCACATCATCAGCATATAGTAAATGAGACAACTGCATCTCCCTACACCGGTAATGATATTGAAACAAACCATTGCATTGAGTCATCCGAGACAATAACCTAGACAAGCCTTCCATAGCTAAAGAAAATAGATAAGGGGATAAAGGGTCCCCTTGCCGGATCCCTCGGCGTATCCTGAAAGGCTTCGTAGGCACTCCATTGATCAAGACACTCAGAGAAGGAGTGTGAATACACTGTTCGACCCATCTACAGAACTGAGGCGGGAGACCAATACCTTGCATACATGTCGACAGATAGTTCCAACCAATCGTATCATATGCCTTGAATAAATCAATCTTAAGAGCACAACTATCAACTCTCTTGCCTGAATGATAGTCCCCCAGCAATTCTTGTAACAACAATATATGATCTCCAATACTACGCGACGGAAGAAAGGCTCCTTGAGCAAAACTAACCGTCTCAGCCAAAATACTCTTCAGTCGATCTGCCAAAAGGGAGGCAATCATCTTATAAATCGTATTGCAGCAGGAAATAGGGCGGAAGTCTGTAACTCTATCGGGTCTCTCCCGCTTAGGAATCAAACAGAGATATGTGAAATTGATTTCATGCAGTAGCTTGCCTGAATGAAAAAACTCCAGAACAGCTTCCGTGAACAATTGGCCCGTAATATCCCAGGTATGTTGGAAAAACCCAGCAGAGAAACCATCTGGACCTGGCGACTTAGAGCTATGAAGTCGAAATAGAACCTCCTTCACTTGGATGGCAGTAAATGGAGCATTAAGCATATCCAGTTGCTCCTGACTGAGAGTGGAATTCAGCACATCCCTCACACCAAAACCAGTACCTAAATCAACGCCCTGGCCCATTAACTGAACAAAAAAATCCCGAACCTGAGTAGACACTGCAGCTTGACCTCGCACCGTATTGCCAGCGTCATCAACCAACTCAGTGATAGTATTAGTATTAAGACGACCCATAATGGCCACATGGAAGAATTTTGAATTGCAGTCACCCTCCCTGATCCAAGTCTGTCTAGATTTCTGCTGCACAATAGAATCAGACAACTTGAGCTCCTCCTGATACCGATAAAGTCGCTCAACCTCAAATACTCGTAGCTGGTCATTCTGGGGCTCAAGGTAGCATCTCTCCTGAATTGCAGCCAGACTTCGGCTCATCTCCTGGAGATTCCTATTGCGACCACTACTAAATACCTTTATCGCTTGTTTGGCCAACCGCAGCTTCTGCATAAATTGATATGCTTTGTACCCCTGAACGTCAGCCTGCCACACCTGCGCTAACATTTCCATGAAACCCCCAACCCGAAGCAAGCCATTGAAGAATCGAAAAGGAGCTCCAAGCCTCTGCACTCCGCTAGGATGATGGATAGTGATTGGAGAGTGATCAGAGAAACCAGGTTCACCAAAAAAGGCCGAGTCATACGGAAATGCCCCCAACCAAAATTGGTTAACCAAAGCTCAATCCAACTTCTTCCGAATGAAGAGAGGACCCCTCTGTTTATTCTCCCAAGTGTACCAGCGTCCACTCCCACGAAGATCAACAAGATCAGTGTGAGAAAAAAGTTGTTGAATCTCTCTACCAACGCCCCCATGGAACTCCACTCCACCTTCAACCTCCGTCGAATTATGGAAACAATTAAAATCCCCGGCCACCAACCACGGCTCCTGCAGTCCCAGCTAAAATTCCTGCAACTCACTCCATAAGGCTGTCCTTTGAAAAGAGAAATCAGAGGCATATACGAGAGTGATCATGACTACTCCCCTGCCCTGAATCTGACACTGCAGATGTATGAACTGATCTCCCATCTTAAGAACTTGAACTGCCACTTTGTGCTTATTGAACCAACACAAAATTTGCCCATTATAGTGATGAGCATGGTTAGAAACATATCCCCACTGAGGCCCCAAAAAGCTGATATCCCTTCTATCCGAACTAACTTTTATTTTAGTTTCAAGAAGACCTACCAAAAACGGTTGAGTTTCAGCAACGAGTTGCTTAACCATCAGCTGCTTATGGGGAGCATTCAGCCCCCTAGTATTCCAAACCAGAAACGTCATGTTAAAAAAGGCACTCCGGGGACATGACCCCTTTGTGCTTTTTCTTCTTCGTTTTCTTTTTAACTGTCTTCTTCTTCGCGACCTCTCCCGAAGGGGGGCTAAGCTCTGTCAACACAACATCAGACTCCGCTGCCATCTCAACACTAGGACTGTCGCAAACAGGGGCCTCATTCGCAGGCGAAATGACCCCCTCGGACTGCACCCCCATATCTGCAGAAACGCCACCAGCAACTGTATGTTCAATGCTGGGAAGGGGGAACCCACTGTTTAAGCCAATCACCCCAAGGTCCATACCGCTAACATCACTTCCACCACTACCCTCGCTAGCCACCTGCACCTGAGTAGCCCCTGAGTCACTCGTCAATGACGTCGGAAGAACACCAAGAGAATCAGCACCGGCAACCCGACCAGTCTGTGCATCTGTCCCCCCTTCCCTGATTTCCACTCTACTCGGCTCAGAAGATGGACTTCCCATGGGTAGGGATGGATCCTCTGCAGTGCTAGTAGCCAAATCAGCACTCCAGCCAGAAAGAAACCTTCGCCCTGTAGCAACCCATTTCCGAACACCCACAGTAGGCTTCCAAGGATAAGACACAACAATACTATCACAGATCAACTCACCATGTTCACTAAGGCGCGTAATGGACACCCTATCAGGCAACACCATGTCTTTAGGAACTTCAATACAAATTTTAGCATAACCTATGCGATCCATAGCCGCAGTCTGAGCATCCAAACAAAAGGGCTTACCTAATCTGCTAGCCAAATGACTCAAACCATCAATTGTCCAATATTCCATCGGAAGATTATGGAACTGAACCCAAAGGGGAATGGCTTCAATGGTTCCCTTATCAATGCTCGCACCTGGACGCCACTGCCTAAGGAATAAGGGTTGGTCCCCGACATGCCATGGCCCAAGTTCCAGAATCTCGCCAAGATTGGAGTTCAGAGAGAACTTGAACAGGACTGACCCATCCTCCCTCAGCATGGCCTTTTCGAAGCCCTTCTTGCCCCACCGTCCTCTTGCCCAAGCGCTGACCACCGGAAAAGCAACCCGCCTAGACCAGAAAAAACCCACAAGAGCATTTGACCATGCCCGAGCACCCGCCTGCAGCAGATCCACGGGAGGAGAAATAATACCATCCTTGAGAACATTTGGATAATGCTTCAGCTTGCCAACCTGCGACCTCCCACCAACCTTATCGCGCCAAGAGCTGCCCACAGCTGAAGACGACGCTCGGATCGCGCCTCTGGCCCCCGCGTCCACCTCCGGCGCTCGCACAGCAGCCACTGGCAACAACAAGGTGGGGATCTCGCCGCTGGCCCCCGTGTCCAACTCTGACACTCGCACAACATCCACCGACAACGGCAAAGGGGGGATCTCACCTCTGGCCCCAGCGTCCAACTCCGGCGCTCGAACAACAGCCACCGGGGGGATCTCACCGTCCTCCAGCACCCCAGGCGCCGGCGAACCACCAACAACCGTTGGCGAAGGAAAAGGAGGAAAATGGTCCGGCTGCAGAGACCGTTCACCCATAGCAGGTGGAACGTCTACAGCCCAGAGAGGACCCAGGAAAAGACAGGAAAGGAGAAGGGCAAGAGGGAAAGGCCGAAAGAAACCAGGGGTAGAAGAGGAAAATCAAAAGGAGCGGGAAATAAAAAGGAGGAGAGAGGACAGAGCATTCCAAGGAGAAAAGTTACTTTTGCTTCGTTCTAAGATCCTAGTGCGTAGAAAGAGGACAGAGCATTCCAAGGAGAGAGGGCAGAGCATTCCAAGGAAAAATTAACGTTAATCATATTTAATTATATAATTAAGCTATATTTTAGAGTCTCAAAAAGATTTTAGTATTTTTTATTATTTCTTTTGAAACTAAAATTCAACCAAAGAATGTGCTCTACTCAATTACTGTTGAGCAAATTAAAGATATCAGCTGAGCATTGTTTTATATTGATAAATTAGTATGTTTGAGAACTATTTTCTAGATAAATGTAAGCAACCCATCAAGATGAATCCCTTGTTTGATAGGAGTGAAAAAAAATAAAGGGAGAATGGCAGAGGGGGGAGGGAGAAAAAGAGAAAGAGAAAATAGAGATTTTGTTTTTGAAAAGGAAAATAGAGAGAATTATTTGGTAATATCATGACTAATTTCTTTTTTATGACCTTATAACAGTAAAAAAAGAGGGGTCATTTTTATTTACTATGTAGAAATTAGATACTCTTATTTATAATTTTCTTAATTTCAAAATACAAAATTTCTTTGTAAATAATCATTATTAATTTCGTAGATTCATTTTATTTTATAAATAAATATTAATTACCTTAAAATTTTAATATTAAATTTACATATATTCTTAAAATTTGTCACTTTTATTAGAATTGTTCTCATATGAAATTTTAGTAAATATATCTTTGCTTTATATATCTATCTAAAATTTATTAAATATATCACATCAATTTTTTTCATCACTTGTATATAAAGCTTTTAAGTTTTGTTTACCTTAGAGGGCTCTCAACCCGTTTGTTTTCTGATAGGATCTTCTCTCTTAGGTCCATGAATATTCAAACTTCTATACCACCATCATGGGTCCATGAATATTCAAACTTCTATACCACCATCATCTTTTGTTTTCTGAAGCACAATCATGTTGCTGAAACGTAAAATTGCTGAAGTGACCCATGAAGGTTTACCCCAACCAAAATCCATCTCCTACAGTGGAAACCCGCACAAGCCTCGGGTTGTTCGTTGATGCTAAAACTAGTTGCGATATCGCAAAATTAATCAAACTTTTTCTGAAAGCCATGTTTTCAACGAATCCTGATAAAGCTCCAGGAGGCCTGATGCTGTAATGGAAGATTCTTTCAGAAGAATTGGGATATCATTGGAGGGGACGTAATAGAAGCTGTTAATGATTTTTCTTGAGAGAAAATTTATTGAAAGAGTGGAATAAAACCTTTGCGAGTCTGATCCCTAAACAACAAAATGCTACCAAGTTGGAGCAATTTAGGCTCATTGATTGCTGTAACATACTCTATAAAACCATTACCAAGATATTGACCAATAGATTGAGGAAGAATTTGGGGAAAATTTATAGATCCAGCACAAAATGTTTCATCAAAGGGAGAACAATAGGCACTAACATCCTATTATGCCAGGAAATTCTCAAGAGCTACAACATCAACACCAAAATGAAGCACTTTACTATAAAGATTGATCTAGCCAAGGCATATGATTCAACCAACTAGAAATTCCTGTTTAACATCTTACAAGCAGTAGAGTATCCTTCTTTAGGAAATGGGTGGAAATATGTGTCTCGACAGTTTCTCTAGCTTTCTTGATAAACGATGAACCCACCAAACTGAAAAGAGTTAAAAAGGGATTGAGGCAAGGAGAACCACTATCTTCATTACTCTTTATGCTATGTATGGAGTTGCTATCAATCATAATAGCACAAAATGAGGAAAAATGTCCAGAACTTCAGTATTATCATAGATGTAGAGGTGACAAAATAACACATCTAACATTTGCGGATGACTTGTTACTTTTTTGCAGGGCAGATAAACAATCCATCAGAGTACTCATGCAATCATTAGAGGAATTTAAAGCTATATCCGGCCTAAAGAGCAATCCGAGGAAGAGCTGCTTTTACCTATCCTTAAACACTAATTGTGAAGCTGCATCAGAAGCTACGAAGAAGGGGCTACATCAAGGAATCCTTCCTGTCAAATATCTGGCGAGTAACAATCTCACAAAAGAGGGTTATGTCTGTTGATTGTACACCATTTGTTGAGACTAGGTTTCAGCAGCAGTATAGTAAGAAGAGGAGAGATCCGAAAGGTAGCAAAACTGTTAATATGAGAGGAGTGTGAGGGTAAATTGGGAAGTAAGAAGGTGAGAGTTAGTTACCGGGAGAGAATATATTGTTGTTAGAATAGATTGTCTGGCATTCAGTTATGTTATGAGTATTAGCAATTGTACGGAGG
This sequence comes from Erythroxylum gracilipes, assembly GCA_026413385.1. Classification (NCBI taxonomy): domain Eukaryota; kingdom Viridiplantae; phylum Streptophyta; class Magnoliopsida; order Malpighiales; family Erythroxylaceae; genus Erythroxylum; species Erythroxylum gracilipes. Next base: position 21,104,046 of record JANZLC010000001.1, read on the forward strand.
TTAGCTAGCCCTCGAAGCCTAGCTGGTGAATAGCAGAACCCGGATAGCATTCATCGTCTTTTCCTTCTGGTCCCTGTTCCATTGCTACTGTGTGTGTGTGTTGTTTTGTGCTGTGTGTGCTTTCTTATGGTGTAGGTTGTTGTGATGTGAGTTGAAGCTCTGTTAGAGCTACTGGTCTCTAACAGTACACCATTGATGAACTCTTTTGATGGCAGAATAAACCATTGGTGTAACAAAATTTTAAGTTATGGGGAAGACTACAATTGGTACAGTTAATACTGAGCAGCCTAGCAAGCTACTGGATTAGCTACTTGTCACTGCCACAAAGTGTTTTGAAGGAGATAGATAAAAAACTAAGAAACTTTTTGTGGGGCAGATCAGGAAATGGAAACAAAATGGCAAAAGTGAGCTGGGATACAATATGCAAACCAAATAACAAGGAGGCTTGGGACTACAATCAACAAGATTACTAAATAGAGTAAGTTAGGCCAAGAATTTGTGGAGGTTATGTAGCAAGAAGGAAGATCTATCGGTACAGTGGATACATCATATATACATCATAACCATTACATTTGCATGGTTATATACTATTAACCATGCAAATGTAATGGTTATTTTCATTGAACAATTATTTAATTGTATTAAATTGGAGATTTGC
>JANZLC010000001.1:21111195-21121603 GCA_026413385.1 Erythroxylum gracilipes
ATAATAATAATAATAATAATAATAATAATAATAATAATAATAATAATAATAATAATAATAATAATAATAATAATACGGTTAATTGAGGAAAAGTTTAAGCTAAATCTTTAAGAAATAAATACTATATATATATATATATAATTTAAGTTTACTACAAGATAAAAATGTTAAAAGAACTAAGAGAATATATGTATTCTAATATACTCAAGATTTCTATTGTAAGTTTTATTTTCGTAAATTATAGTAATGTCAAGAGAATATATGTATTCTAATATACTCAAGATTTCTATTGTAAGTTTTATTTTCGTAAATTATAGTAATGGCATACCATTCTTAAGTACTTCTTTTCAATTTTTCTTTGACCTTCATTTTTTTTATATTGCCTATAAGTATAATATTCTTACTAAAAATATCTTCTGTAAACATATATGCAAATTACTTTAATCTTATTTCGCAAAATGTTATTTATTTTGCGAAATAAGATTAAGTAAATTAAAATTGTTCTTATTTTAAATCTTACTGAAATATTGAACAGCTTTGACTTTCTTGCTTCATTAAGTTGCATAACTTCTTGTAAATAATTCTGTTGTTCTCCCTTTTAGCTCATTGAAGGTTTTTCCTTGCAGCTCGTGGAAAACATTCAGGAAACAGTTGGTGTTGGAAGTGGGGTTAGTAAACTGTATGCAACAATAGATCTGGAAAAGGCTAGAGTTGGGAGAACTAGAATACTTGAAAATGAGCGTACAAACCCCAGGTGGTATGAGTCATTTCATATTTACTGTGCTCATTTGGCTTCCAATGTCGTATTCACTGTCAAGGATGATAACCCTATCGGGGCAACTTTACTTGGAAGAGGGTATATCCCTGTTGAAGAAGTTTTGGGTGGAGAAGAAATAGATAGATGGGTTGAGATAGTAGACGAGGACAAAAACCCCATTCATGGGGGCTCCAAAATCCATGTGAAGTTACAGTTCTTCGATGTTACAAAAGACCGTAATTTTGGTCGGGGTATTAGAAGTCCAAAATTTCCGGGGATACCTTACACATTCTACTCACAGAGACAGGGATGTAAGGTTTCTCTGTACCAAGATGCTCATATCCCGGATAAATTTATTCCTAAGATCCCTCTCGATGGGGGAAACTTTTATGAGCCCCATAGATGCTGGGAAGATGTATTTGATGCAATCACAAATGCAAAACACTTGATTTACATCACTGGCTGGTCTGTTTACACTGAAATAACCTTGATAAGAGATTCTAGGAGGCCAAAGCCCGGAGGAGATATCACTCTTGGTGAGCTGCTTAAGAAGAAAGCAAGTGAAGGAGTTAGGGTTCTTATGCTTGTTTGGGATGATAGAACCTCTGTTGGATTACTGAAAAAGGATGGACTGATGGCCACCCATGATGAAGAAACTGAACAGTATTTTCGAAACACAGATGTGCACTGTGTCTTGTGCCCTCGAAATCCTGATGATGGTGGAAGCATAGTTCAGGATCTGCAGATCTCTACCATGTTTACTCATCATCAGAAAATTGTGGTAGTTGACAGTCCTTTACCTACTGGAGATTCAGAAAGGAGAAGAATTGTCAGTTTTATTGGGGGTATTGATCTGTGTGATGGTAGATATGATACTCCCTTCCATTCCCTATTCAGGACACTGGACACTGCACACCATGATGATTTTCATCAGCCCAACTTTACTGGTGCTGCAATCACGAAAGGTGGACCAAGAGAACCTTGGCATGACATCCACTCCAGGCTTGAAGGACCTATTGCTTGGGATGTCTTGTTTAACTTCGAGCAGAGATGGAAAAAACAAGGTGGTAAAGATCTACTTGTTAAGCTGAGAGAGCTAGAAAATATCATCATTCCCCCATCTCCGGTTATGTATCCTGATGATCGTGAGACATGGAATGTTCAGTTGTTTAGATCCATTGATGGTGGTGCTGCATTTGGTTTCCCCGAGACACCTGAAGATGCTGCTAGAGCGGGGCTCGTCAGTGGGAAGGATAATATTATAGACCGAAGCATTCAAGATGCTTATATTAATGCAATTCGACGGGCAAAGAATTATATCTACATTGAAAACCAATATTTTCTTGGAAGTTCTTTTGCCTGGGATGCTGATGGTGTTAAGCCTGAGGAGGTTAATGCTTTGCATTTAATTCCAAAGGAGCTTTCACTTAAGATAGTTAGCAAGATTGAGGCAGGGGAGAGATTCACAGTTTATGTTGTTGTCCCAATGTGGCCTGAAGGAATCCCAGAAAGTGGATCAGTTCAGGCAATATTAGATTGGCAGAAGAGGACAATGGACATGATGTATAAAGATGTTGTGCAGGCCCTTGAAGTTAAGGGAATCGAGGATGATCCTCGAAACTACCTGACATTCTTTTGCCTTGGGAATCGTGAGGTGAAGAGGCATGGAGAATATGAGCCATCGGAAAAGCCAGAGCCTGATTCTGATTATATTAGAGCTCAGGAGGCTCGTCGTTTCATGATTTATGTTCATGCAAAGATGATGATTGGTAAGTGACTGCATTGATTTATCTTGCTAACTGCTAACTTATAAATGAATATAAGCTCATTGACCAGCCATTGGTCTATGGCCTCAACCTTAATTAGTGTCCTTCAATTAGCAGTGATATGATTGTTGAATGTGTGAATGTGTCTGTTGTAATGAGTATATACTACAAACCTCTTGCATTTAAATTTGCTTTAGTTGAAGATATTCTGTCAACCTTTAGGCTTTTATTGGGCGTCCAACCTTTAGGCTTTTATTGGGCGTCCAATTACATATGTGAAATTACCTTATTTCCGGATACCAGAAGTTAGTATTATATACAATTCTTGTTCTTTCGGACTTGTGTCAATTATACCCTTTGTTGTTTTCTTGTCGTCAATTTAGTTAATTGATCTCATGGATTTCGTGAATGTGACATCTGCAGTTGATGACGAATACATAGTTGTTGGGTCTGCTAACATTAATCAGAGATCAATGGATGGAGCACGTGATTCTGAAATAGCCATGGGAGCGTACCAACCATTTCACTTGGCAGCCAGGCAGCCAGCAAGAGGGCAAGTCCATGGTTTCCGTATGGCATTATGGTATGAACACCTTGGTATGCTTGATGATACCTTCCTTAGTCCAGAAAGCGAAGAATGCGTCAGGAAAGTGAACCAAATTGCTGATAAATATTGGGATCTGTTTTCAAGTGAGACCCTAGAGCATGATATACCGGGTCATTTACTCCGCTACCCTATTGCAGTCACCAACAAAGGAGTGGTAACAGAGCTGCCTGGAACTCAATTCATTCCAGATACTAAAGCTCGTGTTCTAGGGACCAAGTCTGATTACCTTCCTCCTATCCTTACAACTTAAAGGGAAATCAGACTCTGTCCACAAAAGAATAACTACACTTCCTTCTTCCTCCTTGGTTTATGAAACACCAGATTAGCAAAGAATAAATAATGCATTGCCTAATAGCCCACTAAGTTGGTTTATTTTTGTTTTTTTAAGGTTCTTTCGGGGTGTTTAGCTCAGGATTTACAAAGATGTGTCATATAATGCTTTGAAAAAATGAACCAAAGCTCTATTGGAGGTTCCAGTTGCAGGAGACAAAAATAACTAACGGACGATAAAGGTAAGAATATAGTTGTCTTGTGTATTGAAAATTCTACCATTCGTTAATTTCAAACAACCAGAAAAAAATAGATATATATACACTAGACAAAACAGAAAACACTAAAAGAAAATATAACTACCATAACAACCGATTAACTGATCAACTTGGAGTTGCATAGAAGAATAATCTTTCAATGCATTTATGCTAGTGATTAATATCTAATGCTAATTGTTCCAAACTCACCAATATTTGTTTGTTTGAATTTCTTTCCTGTTTTTCCTTTGTGTGAGTACCATTACCAAATGATAGCTTGTGTGAAACGTTGAGTTCCTCAGCAATAACGATCCCTTACAGATCGTGCAAAAATTAGGCAAAATGAACCAGTTTATATTCATTCTTAGCTAGTATTCTATTGCAACTATCAAAAAGCATATGTATGATCAGATAGATCCTAACTTGTATATGGAAAAATAAGAGCAATAATTGATCTGCCTAAGAAGGGCTCTCTCTATTAGTAAGGCCAAATGTTCATCATCTTTGCAGTCTTGTGATTATTGTAGTTGATACAAATTCTAATGCATGAGAACTAGGTGACAAATAAGTAGGTATATATTACCCATAATTTGGAAAGGAAACAAAAGGGTCACCATAGGTTCCTTAGCACATGTAGACATTTCACAGTTAGCTGGATACAGGCCTTGGGTAGAAGGTTAACTGGATCACACACATAATGGTGGCATGGAAGATTTCCAAGCTAGCATGAAGCTTAGTTAATGCAAGTTTTGGTAGAGTTTCGGATCGTGCATAACTAAAATAAAAACAAGAAGAAAGATTGAAACCTAGGCCAAAAGTTAATTCACATATGAATTGATGAACCGACAATAATTAGATGGTGATGGGCGGCGATTTCTTGAATTTTGATGGAGTTGAATAAGAATTCTCCTCCAAACCAAGGGCTTTGATACCAACTAATGCGCTCCACGGAATTGAAAGATTGAAAAGTTCAGATTCAAGGAAAGAAGAAGATGATAGATTCAAATTAACTAAAATTAAATCTAATACGCAGGGTTTCAAATTTACCTACTAGACCTCACGGAGAACTTGTCTCGAGCAACCTAGATAACGGGTGAAGAACAAACCAAGAAAGTTGTTAGGATCAAAATCACGCCACAATCTGATTCAATTGATAAATGATGTTCAATTCCTAAGTTGAAAAAAAACAAAAGAGTTTTCTTCTCTCAAGATGACCGACGACACCCAAGAAAACAATATGATTAAAAGTATTCTTCCAAAATCCTAAAACATAAGTATTTATACCTAAGCTTAATGCTAAAAAACTTGGGCTTAAAATATAGAGAAACCCAAAATATAAATAAGTCCAAAATAGATCATAAACATGCATCTAAAGGTCTGGTCTTATTGAGGCGTCAAGTCTTGTCATAAGCGCACCTCCTCTTGGGCTTCAAATGACAAAGAATAGACCAACACAATGGTTTTCAAGTTCTAAGTGAATCCGGTGCAAGGATTTGAGACAAGTGGATCAATCTGGGCTATGATCCAACTAGCTCTCCTCCAATAGGCTTAGCTAGCTTCATCCTTTCTATAAGTTGGTCCACATGAGCATAGAGAGCTAAGAAGCACGGACACGGCAAAATAGAGCCATGTTCGCGTGTCGAAAATGTGTTGTTGTCGGACACGTGTCTGACACAGACTCCCACAAAAAGTGCATATATAGAGGGGCTTATAAAATAAAAAATATATATGAACTATCAAGATATTAGAAGTCTTGAAACACATCAATCAATATATATTATATTATAAATTCTGAATTTTTTTCTTAATTCTTAATTATATATATATATATATATCGTGTCCGTGTCCACCAAATTTTAGAAGTTGATGTGTTCCCGTGTCCGTATCTGTATCGTGTCACGTATCTGTGTCCATATCTGTGCTTCTTAGATAGAGAGCCTCCTTAAATCTCTTCGTCCCAGCTCTAGACATAGCCCCAACTGAAATAACAAGCTCGCTATCGTCACGTACATCATCTTTATTATGATCTGTACTCCTGCTCACATCAATTATGAAATTTGTGGTGTTGTTGCATTTTCGGTATAAAATGGTTGGATTGTTTGTGTTGTTTGATTGTTAGAGAATTAGGTGTTTTTGAGCAATAATGAGGCAACCGGTATCACGAGTTATGCTGGTGAAGCTGCTGGCAGTGACTTGGAGGAGCTGTCGTGGACAACTAGAAGCGCTACACGCTAGTGGCTGGTCCTTGGTAGCTTGAAGAAAGGCAGATGTAGTAAGGGGATTCTAGTGTGGTTGCGCGATTGGAAAACAACATGGATGATTGCGACAACGAGATACAGGCGGCACGATCAGGACATTGAAGGCAGACACGACAGCAGGCTTCCACCATGGCTGGAAATGTTGTCGCACACTTATAAAGGCAAAAATTGTTGCGGGAGGAGTTCCATGGAGGTTGAACTGCAGGTTCCATGAAGGCGCAACATTGGAAACGTTTTAGGCAGCTAGATGACGGTAGCATTGGAGAATCATGACTGGTATCGGCGGCTTTGTTAGGAACGGTGGCTAGAGTATTTAACCTAGGGTATATGTAGGACTTATTAGTGAAGAAGAATGGTGTTTGGAAACTGAAATAGGAAAGTTGTATGTGTGGCCACATGGAAAATCTTATCCTAACTATGGAATATTCTTATTCTAGGACTTGAATAAGGGATGTTTGACAACAAAAGCAGTGTATCCTAAGGCTATAATAAAATATATTTGGATAAAAAGATATACTTATTTTAGTATTTGAATAAGGCTTATTTGAATTAAAGTAATTCTGTTTAGAGTAAAGTATTCTGAGACATATTCTAAATATAATTTTAAATTATTTTAAATTCAAAATTCAATTCCATTACTTGATTTTTCTTAATTTGATTGAGATTAATAATTATCTTAATTTCTAATTAAATTTTAGAAAAGCAGATTCCAAAATTATAATTAATTATTTTCAATTAGATGGAAATTAATTAATTAGACTCTTCAATATTAAGAAAATTGTTTTCTTAAGTAATAAGAAAAGTGTTTCTTAATTAAATTTATAAATTAAATTTATGAATTATTTTTTTAGAGAACTAGGCCATTATTCTATTTAGAAATTGTTTCTTTATTTATGACTAATAAGTTTATTGATTTATTAAAAAAGATATTTTTCTTGATTAAAATTTGAAAAATACTTTCATTTATTAATTGAGAAAATTGAGCTTTTTAATAATTTTAAATTTTAGTTTTCTAATTTATTAAGAAAATATTTTCTAATAAACTAAGAAATCATTCTCTAAATAAATAATAAAAATGACTTTCTTATTTAAATAAAATTTTTTATTTAATTTTGAAAATCTTTTCCTTTTAATATTAGAAAATTAGTTTTCTAATTATGGAAAAATAATTTCTAATTAGATTAGAAATAGTTTTCTATTTGGATTAGAATGTGTTACTTATATAGTTTTGAAAAGAAAATTTTCTAAATTATAATAAGTAGAAAAGCATAATTTATTGAAAACTTGTTTTCAATTAAATTTTATTAAAGGAGTTAAGATAATTGGAGATAGTTTCCAATTGGATATGAAAATTATTTTTAAATCAAAATCAATTTCAATTTGGAATAGGAATTTAGTTTAATTACGACTGAATGAGTTTTTATCTAATTTAATTTTTCTAAAGAGTTGGAAATATTAATTTAGATTATGAAGATTAACAACTAGAATCAAACGAAACTTGATATTTTATGCATATAATTTGATTATAAGTGCAGAAGTTGCATACTTTATTTATATGTTATATATATAAAAGATATAATTACATGTAATTTTTTGTTTGATGAGGCAAATAAAATTAAATCTCTTATTTAAATATTTAATTATACGTTGAGAACGTGATTGTTGCCTTTCATTATTATAAGAATAAACTAGAGTTATGTATATTGTTAGGTTTGTTGAGCAAGCTCAAGGTCGTTTTAACCCTAATATGTTTAGTCTTATGATAGTGATTTCTACTTAACTAAATTTATGTGATTTGGATGAGCAAACCCAAGATCACATGACAAGAGTTGTCACCTAAAAAATCTAGGAGTTATATGAAATGTGATTAATAAAGTTATTATTTACTTAATTTAAGTTTAGTTGGTTTGTTAAGTAAACTTAAAATCAACTAAATTTGAATGGGATCCTAGCCTACTGAAAAGATTAAAGTAATCTTTTTGAATAGTAGTGAGGGCTATTATTTTGAATAAAATAGCGAGATTAACCACATACATGGTTAAATTCCTAATCTCATTTGGTAATCACAATATATAATCAATTACTTTCTTTTATTACATTTATACTTTGGTCTGAATAGAATTTACCTTGTTTAATATAGATGATACTAAGTTAATGAACCAAATTTCTTGGACATAGGTTATGTTTGAGAACAACTCTTAAATTTAGATAGAAAAATTGTATGTCTATTATGAAATTTTGGTATAATTCTTATTAAGGATTCGGCAACAAAGTTTTAGAGATAAGTTAAAATCATATGGATGACAAAATGTACTGACATTTTGAGTTAACTAATGTCTTATAAACTTTAATGACAACATATAAGATATACGTCAGTACCATGATAGCAAGATGCAAGAGGTTGCATGGAGTAGAGGTGAAAGGTATAGTACCTTGATTTTACTACAAGCATATTTATGGACTACAATTAAAGGCATTTATTATATAGTATGATAATAATTGTCATAAGAAGAAATGATTGCTTAACTTTTCTTGTCTATAAGAGATATGATAGAGATCATATATATTTATAGTTTATGCTTATGAGTATTTGATACTGAATTTAGATTCAACATTTTTGTAATGCTCAATGCATGAAAAGAAATAGATTGTTGAGTAAAAATATTTGATCTCATTTTATACAAATAGTTTGTATGTATTGGTTCAAAGGAGACTTATGCTTAACATAAGTGGCAAGAATATAAAGTTGGATAACCGAGACTATTCTTTTATACCATATACATTAAATTAAAATGATAAGAACTATAAAATTACATAGTAGGATATATGTATCCGTTTAATTATGAATTGTATGAAACTTGTGGAACTTATTAAGTTAAAGGATAACCAAACCAAACTTTAGTGAAAGGATGAAGATGGTATTGAATTGTTAAATTTATACATGTGATGTACTAGATGGAATAATAATTCATAAAAGAATGACACTTATATTTCATTAGATTACTAATGAATTTATGTGATACAGTTATATGTATTAATTTAAATAATGATTGAAAATTTTGAAAAGTTCAAATTGTTTAAATCTAAGTAAAAATTAAGCATTAATTGCTGAAGCACTTTAATGAGATAATTGTGGTGAGTTTTAAATTTTCGATTATCTATAGAGAATGACATTATTTAGTAAATACCTTCATAACAAAATTTCATAAGGGTATGGATTTATGTAAGGAGGAAAATAAAATATGAGATATTGTATGATGAGATATTATTTTCCTATAGCTATTCCTTGTACAATGACTTACCTTCAATAGTTCCAATTGAATCAATTAGCAAGATTTCATATTAGTTATGAATGTTAAGTCTTAAAAAAGTCAATGATTTAAGGATGTGGTGCTTAGCTGAAGCATATATCATCCTTTAAGTTTTGAATTAAATTAGGTAATAAAAGATTGGGAGGTATCCAAAAAATTAGATACAAGCTTACAAACTCATTGAACAAATTGCTTGTTTCAAGTGGAAGCAATATTATAGACCTATTAAACAAATTTTTTGTTTCAATGTATACTTATAAGAGAATGATTCTCAAGATAACTAGTGGGATTAAGATGAAATTTGAAAAGTTCAAAATCATGACAATACCTCTAATTGGAACTAGTGTCTTTGTTGACACATTTTATGTATAGTTGAAAAGCTAAGAGACATTAAAAGATTCACTTTCATAATGAATTCAAATATTTTGTTCTAGAGATGATTGTGAATTTATCATGTTTACAAGAAGGTTAACAAGATGTAGAGATGTATTGCTCATAGAGAACAATAATTATAATTTTCAATTGTTGAAAATATAATTATCTAAGAACAACTCTGGTTGGATATTAAAAGGTGAAAACTTATTTATGGGAATTAGATCTATAGAGATATATTGGAAGTTGTTTAACTATTCTAAGTCCAAGCACATAGATAATGTACTAAAGATGTTTAGTATTTGAGATATCTGATACTTGTGAATTGTTAAAGCATATTCAATATGTTGGGAAACCTATCCTCAGATGGGAAATCCCGGTGCATGCATCACATGCATGCGGTGCGGAATAACAAAAAAATTATTCCGAAACCTTTCCTAAATCCAGGATCTTGTGTCATTACAGAAGAAGCAAACCACAACGACCAAAGGAGACCGTCTCTAATGGTATCTACGCAGAGGTCAGAAAATTCAACCAAATCAAATTCTTTGATCCGGAAATAGCTGAAATAAGTAAAGAGTGCTAGCTCTGACCTTATTCCGGAAGAGCAACGATGAAGGAGGATGAAGCTTGGAGAAGAAGATCCAGAGAGGAGAGTCACGACCTTTCTCAAGAACTCCTTTCTTGAAAACAAAACCGAAAAATCTCCAATCCTCTCTCTTTTTCCATCTCTGGATAATCTTCTTCATATATATATAATTGCCATTTGTCTTAAAGCAATGAATGTCATCCAATGACATTAAATGCTAA